>PVIA01004052.1:0-149235 GCA_004024845.1 Tonatia bakeri
TGTTAACCTCTGTTTCTTAACTTGATCTATTCTGGTTCCTTGTGTTTATGGTGCGAACTTCTGTGTTAGAATACGTGAGATTCAGTGGTGTAGCCTCTTTTGGGTATCCTGGTGTTCACAGCTTCCCCCTACTCTTTTTTGTGATCTCTTGTGGGAAAGTTCCTGCCAGTTCAAGCAGGCTGAGAGGCAGTAAGAATGCCCTTCACCCTTCTGAAACAGAACTCAGTCAGACTCAGGGCTAGCCACCAGCCTGTCCCAGAAACGATTGCTGCCTCCGTCTGGGCTCGGGAGGCAAACTTCGAGGTGGCAAGGGGTTGCACCCCTCCCCCAGCTTTGCCACCACAGGCTCTACACTCAGCAAAGCACCCGCCTCTCTTCCGGGGTCACGGTGCCGGGCCGGGGCTGTGAGGGGTCCTGTACTTCACCTCTGTGGGCTCCAAGCTCTCCGGAAGCCCCATCCCTCTTCCGGTTTCCGATGGACCCTCCGGGGTTTGGAAGGGGTCACGTATTTCCCTTTGCCCCCACTGCCGCGGCCTGGGGACCTGCGAAGCGCTGTGTAATTTCTGGGCTCCCTGGCTCGAAAGTCAGCAACCCCGGCAGGGTGCACACCCGCTCCGAATCTCCTCAACTCCGGAAGCGCTTCCCTTGCTCCCAGCGGCCGTGGGGTCTCAGTCTTCCCCAAAACCACACACTCCCCTGATTGGGGGTGTGGGCGCCCACGGCAAGGCCTCCCTTGTTCCGGCAGATTGGGCACTCACTGCTCCCAGGAAAGTTCGCGGATGCGCACAGCTCCCTCGCCTCTACTTCTTGATCCCTGCCTGGGGGTGGGGACGGGGCGGCGACTCTCCTCTCTCCAAGGGGCCCGGGGACAGATCCTGAAGCGCCGGCCTACTCTCTGCGGGCACCAGCCCTCTCTCCACGGGCGCCGGCCCACTCCTCACGGGCGCCGGGACTCTCTCTGCGGGCTCCAGGCGCCCGCCCAGCCTCCGCGGGCGCCCGCCCAGCCTCCGCGGGCACCCGCCCCTCTCCACAGACGCCTGCTGGCTCTCCGCTCCTAGCACAGGCCCCTTTGTTCCCGAAGACGTGTTCCTACCGTCTGTTATTTTCAATGTCTGGTCAACTTCTGATGTCCTGTTTTCATAAATGTTGCGATATCGGTGGTCTCCTGTTCTGTCTCTCCTCAGATCAGCCAAATTCTCCCCGGAGCAGTGGAGAAGGGGATCAGGACTCCCCCCACATCGCCGCCATCTTCCAAACTCCCAAGAGGAATGAACTTTAACTCTCTTTTGTTTTTAGGACTCTTTCCATATCTGATAATAGGAGAAAGCAATGAAAGAGAGAAAAGTGTTGAAGCTTAGCATCTAAGAATAAAATAATAAAAAATATGAACAGTAAAATGACAACAAAGTCACAACTATCAACAACTGAACCTAAAAATAAAAACAAAACCAAACTAAGCAAACAACTAGCACAGGAATAAAATCACAGAAATGGAGATCACATGGTTATCAGCAAGGAGGGGGAGGGGAGAGAATGTGTGAAAAGGTACAGGGAATAAGTAGTGTAAATGGTAGGTACAAAATAGACAGGGGGAGGTTAAAAATAGTACAGGAAATGGAGAAGCCAAGGTACTTATATGTACAACCCATGGACATGAACTGGGTAGGGGTGAATGCTGGTGGGAAGGGTGGTGTGGGGCAGAGGGAAATAAAGGGGAGAATAAAATGGGACAACTGTAATAGCATAATCAATAAAATATAAAAATATATAAGGAAATTTTAACATGGCATGAAATATACTACTTTAATTTTTTTTTCTTGGTCTGACTTAATTCTCATAACATAGTATGGTGAGATGTGAAAAATTTGACATGTGTCTTTTATATAAATTGTACTCTCAAATTGACAAAGTTGAAAAGTAACCACAAAACTGGACATTGGCAAGCCAATATTTATAAAATTGGAGAAATGGGGATTTGTGGAGAGATCTGGGACTCAGTTTTCAAAGTAGAGAGTAGATAGAACAGGCTGTTAATGGCAGCTGGGTCTGCAGATGCAAACAGTAGATTAATTGTGCAAAGAGAGTAGGATGACAGTATAGAATGAGAGGAGAGAGACACACTCCTGAATGCAAACAAAGCAAGTTCTCATAGAGTGGGTCTTCCCCCCACCCCCCCAACCCTTTGATTCTGGACTTGGGAGCTGGGAAGTAGTGTGTTTTGCATTGATGCTTTTGACGCAGAACTCAACGAACTGTAGCAACTCATCTACTCATGGCCACGTGGACCCTTTTTGCCTTTTCTCATTTCTCTATTTGATTCAGCAAATACTGAGCACCTATTGACTGTATCTATAGCTGTAGGGAATAAAGAAATACATTATCACAGTCCGTGGCTCAGGAGACCTCCCAGCTTGCTGAGAATATAAAGCACTTAGGATGGTGCCTGGTACATAGCAATAAATACTCTGTAGGTGGTCGCTGCACTGTTAACTGGGGAGAGGAGCCCGTGAGTAGACGCGGTTACACTGCTGACAGTGGCTGCTGTACACTGAATTACTACTGTCACCCAGCATTGTGTTCATAGACATTGTGTTTAAATTCCCAGTCCCAATTTAGTGTAAAATGCGCAGTTATTTGGGTAGAGTGCGTATTAGAGAGATGGAGCCTATCAAGTAAAGTAGCACAGAGGGGATAAATACAGAGAAGAGGATGAGGAGACACCGGAGAAGGTGACATTTAGGCAGGTCTTAAAGAATGATTTGTAGCTCAGTGGGCAGGGAAGTGAGGGGAGGGAGGGGATTGCAGGAAGGAGGGGTTCCCTCTAATGTCTACAATTTCTTTCTTTTCCCCCCCTTCTGGACTTCCCACTGTGCTTAATACACCCAGAGAATTTCTCGGTCATTGGTGGAAGGTCTCAGAGCTGAAGAGATGGCTGACTCTTGATGTAATTTATAGAGAAATATGGGAGCTTTCTTCTGTCTTTTCAGGAAAAGAGTGGGAATTCAGTGAACACAAAAAGTGTCTGAAGGATGACACCAGTCTTGTCACTTCCACAGGTGAAGTGAAAAGGGACATTTTGACCAAGTACCGTTGTGTTATCTACTTTATTGCAGTGCTGCAGAGGAAACGTGTGAAAACACAGTTTTACAAGATCATTTAATTAAAAGGTAGTTCACCAAGAAGCTGCTTTAAAAATACACTCTTGGAGTATTTTTGTTTGGCAGAATTGTGGACAATAAAAACATTGAGAAAACCAAGGTCTTGTTCTCTAAGAATTAATGATGTAGCAGAACAAAGAAAACCTCTGTGTGTGTGTCTCTCTCTCTCTCACACACACACACACACACACACACACACACAATGTAGTTAGACAAATATAAAATTCAGAGTAATAAGAAGTAGTGTCCTTAACAAAGGTTTCATAAGGGAGTGACATTTGAGATGATATTGAAAGGTTTTAATAAGGAGAAATTGAAAGGGAGTAGACTTTGACTCACTTTGCAAAAAAATCTATGTACATGTTTGGAAATATTCTTTGTATAAAATTAAATTCTCTAGAGAGTAGTATTGGGTTAATCACTTTTTTCCTGGAGAGGGACTGTGAGAAGTGTTAAAATGATTTTGAAAGACATGTACTTTTTTATTTTCAAGAATAATTGTTTCATGCCATCTTTTCAACTAGACCGTAAGCAACTAGAGGACAAAAAAACATGCCTAATACATATTTGAGTTCCCTGAGATACCTAAAACTGAGAAAAGTGGAAAATGGGTATTTGTTGATTGCTTTCTGGATTAAATATTTTATAATTAGGTAACATAGAAGAGAAAGCTTGAAGTAGAAAGAAGGAAAGGAAGGATACACAGGAAATGCAGTTATAATTGCCTTTATGTTTGGATTTTATAGGCCAGGAAAATGACTACCAGACCACATTTCTTAGAACACTGATGCCTTCTGGTTCTTCAAGATTCTTTCTTTCTTCCTTTTTTTAAAATTGTAAATTGAATTTTGCTGAAATGCCATCAGATTGGACTTTCAGATAAGAGTGGAGTTTGACTATGCTGCATCCTGCTCCGAAGTGCTGGAACGCCTTCACCTCAGAATATATGTCACTCAACACATCTGTCTTATTAAAAACAACCTGCAGTAACTTTCCTGGCTGTTCAGTGGTTCACAAAGATGCAAAGCTGACATTTTTTAAGAGAGTGATGAAGGTAGAGCAGATGTGGACCACAAGCTGAAGGGAATTAAATGCTGGTATGAATTTTACAAATTGCAAAGGAAGAGGAAGGAGTGGGATTCGGAGAAGGTGGAGTAGCATTTTATTGAAAACAGGACAATGCCTTTCAGATTTTAAAGACAACGGGGGAACATCTGTACTTTTGGCGCTTCCTCTAGTTGAAAGCACTTGGCAATGTATGGATGCCTGTACAAATGAAGGTCTCACAGTGTTAATTGGCATTGATGAAATAGGAAATTTACACATGATTTCCAAATTTGATTTATTTTTCTACTCACTCGTGTGCATTAAGAAATCCCACACCTCCTATACTTCACTTGACTCCATAATGAATATATGAAATAAGAATTTAGAAATTCTTATGAAATGAGTTAGAAATCTTATTTAACATATTTCTCTAATGTGATGTGCTGGCTTTGAAAAAAATTAACTTCTTTTTATTTGGTCAGTTTCCAAGGAATAACTATCAAGAATAGTTTTGTTAGCTTATTTGAAATATCAGTGGATTTTGTATTGAAAAGCCAAAACTTCTGTAAAACCTAAGGTAATCATATTCCCTTTTGTTATAAACGTTTTGTGATTAAATTATAAGTAAACGTTTGTCCATGAAAAGAAAGATAATATTTTTGTGAATAGTTTATAGTACTAACAAGATTGCAAGGAAAATGAGAGGACAAAGGAATTGTTTTAAACTTCTTTGAAACTCTTAGTAACAGTCATAACTAAAATTATCCTAGCAATAGTCAAACAAATAATTGTTTTAATTTCTGTGCAAACTACACATTATACATGATGTGGCCACACTTCTTTATCCACATGAGCCATGGCATGATGGTGCTGAAGAGGACCCCAGTGCCCATCTTGTGACCAGATCTGTATTTAACTGCTGAAGGGACCAAGTTCCCCCAAAACATGCATTGGAAAGTAATGAAACATCTGAAAATGTATCTTGGCAGTTTGAACCTCTGCTTATTCATAATAGTTCTCATATCCATTCTGTGTTCTTGTCTGCATTCCAACTCCTTTTGCTGGTATTATGTTTACTTACTGAAGAAACCTTATGTACAGCAGTTGCTCTGTATGAGGTACTGACCCAGGTACTATGAGGCATATGAGCTGAAGTCCCTGCCCCCAATAGATTCACTTTTAGAGTGACGGTGAGACCCATACTGAACAACATGTGAACTAGTGTCATGGGAGCTACGGAGTGCTGTAGAGTTTCATAGAAGGGGCGATCATTGTGGCATGCATTAAAGAAAAAAAATTATAACAATTTTTCTATTCACTTGCTTTTGAATTTTTAGGGAAACCCCTCAGATTTCTGGGCTTCAGCTTTCTTACTGGTAAACGTTTAGTAAAATAATAACCATGACTGGCTTGAGGGATGAGCATTCTAAAATGCCTGTGATCAAAGGGTTTGCAATTTGAGACATAATTCAGCCCAGGGAGAGGCTGATATTTGACAAGCAAAGAACAGTTGTATCAAGTATCTACCAGTACTGTCAGGGCCCCTTTCTTCTCCTCTGCGTTTTAACATTTGTCTTAATTTTAGGAAGCACACATTTAAAATATTTCCTTTATGAGCAGAAACAGCCTTAAACTATTAATTGTTTGTTTGTTAGAAATGGCACAAGATTTTGGAATAATTATCACTGAGAGTGGATCCTGAATTTGGAGTGGACTTCATTGTATTTTAAGTAGCATTACTGGGAATGTAAATCTCTAGCTTTTTCACCTTGTATATAAAATAGCAAGCTGTTAAAGTAAGATTTAGCTAGGTATGAAAATTAACATATAGGAAATAAGTGATTATTTCATTTATAGAGCCACTACTAAGAAGAATTCATTGAGACTCTAGAGCAGGGGTATCCAACCTGCAACCCGTGGGCCGCATGTGGCTCAGGATGGCTGTGAATGCGGCCCAACACAAAATTGTAAATTTACTTAAAGTATTATGAGATTTTTTTTGTAATTGTGTGTCTCAGTGTATTTAATATGTGGCCCAAGACAACTCTTATTCCAGTCTGGCATAGAGATGCCAGAAGGTTGAACACCCCTGCTAGAGGAAAATAAGAAAGATACATAAAAATTGGAAAATAGCCTCTTCTGGCCACTTAAAGTAAGGAGAGTTGACTTAGGTTAAAAGGAAAGGAACATGTCCTGGGAATGAACATTAAGTATAATAAGATGCCATTAAAAAAAGGTTGTGAAATCTCCTTTTCTGGAAATGTTTAAAAACAAGACAGATCTTCATCTCTCAGGAAAAGCGTTGAAGTTCAGTTCTGCCCAGAGGCAGGATGATTAACTGGATTATGCCTGTGTGGTCTCTCAAGGCACTGGAACAGCCCTCCGAATGCAGTAAATGTTCCACACTCTGTTGGCTGAAACTATTGTTTCATAGCTGTTTATTTTAGCCTTGTTTATTGTAAGGCCAGAGTGAATGTTTGCATAAGTCACAAAATTGAATTTGGACTTGAGATTGATGATGTAAGTTGTGTGCATACTTGAATCAGTTTTAAAAGCATTAAAGTATATATAGTGCTGAAACTATTGAGAGCATAACTTAATCTTTTGATGATGAAGAAAGTACCTGCTTTCATGTAAGGTTTCAATGCCATTAATCATACAATAAATAATTTTAAAGCAATTACTATGAATACTGAAGGATACAAATACAAATCAGGTATGGCTCCCGATCTTAAGGAACTTAATTTACCTGTGGAGATAAAACATATGTGTGGATGATACACAGGATTAGTGAAAAGTAGAATAATTGATATAGGTGTCTCTCTCTCTCTCTCTCTCTCTCTCACACACACACACACACACATGATTATACAGTGTTGTGAGAGTTTAGAGAAGGGAAAGCTAATGCCTTTGGAGTGCACAAAGGAATGCTTCCTAGAAGAAAAATGTATTGCATTGGGCCTTAAGGAGTATGAAGCATTTTGAAGAGTGGAAATGAGGAGAACACCAACGGAGTTGGGGTTGTGACCCTCAGGTGTTGACGAGTTCAGCTGCAGCATAAAGAAGTAGGGAGACATAAGCTGGAAAGGCCTCATTGTGGCCAGTCTCAAATGCCAGGTCAAAGAGATTGGATTCTGTTTGCTCAGGGCTTAAGATCCCTTGGAAATGATTAGGCATTAAAGGGTCCCTCTCCTTGGAAGGTTTGTAATTTGCTATGTGTACTACTGGGGGGTGGGGGGTGGATGGAAGGAAGCTGTGAAAAGGATCCCAGGAAAGTAACTACTGAGTCACCTGGGCCAGAGGTAGGTATATTGAGAAGCACTAGTTTCAAGGCATGTTGACAGGTGGTACTCAAGAAAGGATCTCACTAACATTAATTGGAAAAATAAAAAGTTAATTAAATTGATTAATTTGCTGGAGGACTTTTCAGAACCTTAAATATTGAAAATCTCAGAGCAAAATGTACACCATTTCTAACACAGTTCAGTTTTTTTTTTTTTATGGACTGTCTCATGAAACTACTGTTTCTTGGAGCACACTTTAAGGAATGTTGTGCTATGCATTTGATAATGATGGCCGTAACATGAGTGGTGGTCTTATGCATGGAAAACAATGATTAGATGAGGGTCCTGAGGGAGGTAGCATCAGTCATTCCTCATAACAGTAGGCATTCAGTAACTATACAGAAAATTAATGCATGCAAGAGTGAATTACTGATTTATTAACAACACTGGGTCCAAGACTGCATGCTGAAATAGAAGAGAAGATGGTGTCTAAGGTGACACGTGGGGAGTTTTGAGCTTTGGCTATGCTAGAAATGGTAGTGTCATGGAAAGTTAGAGGAAATTGGTTTAAATGCAAGTTGATTGCTTTAGTGTTTCTTGAGAAGCTGTGGGAGACCCAGCCAGAGGGTTACAGCAGAACTGTTGACTTGGTAGAGGAGTCATTATTTTTTTCTCACTAAATGTATAATTTAAAAAAATTTGGGAAAGATGTTTGCTTGTTTGAATTCTGGATAAGTAGTAGTTTTCATGTATAGCTTAGTCTAGTACTAGAAGATAACCAACAGTTTAGTCGAAAAGAAACTTCGGAGTTAACAAAGCATCAAACCTGTGGAGGTTTTTAAAAAATCAGACAGTAGCAGGCATCCTCACCTTCATCAGTGAATTTTTTATTTTTTGCAGTCTGCTTTACTCATAGAAGTCAATGAATTTTTAAGTTTAATATTTTGTTCTTTTATTCAGGTATTTGCCTTTGATTATTGCTTTTGGTCCATGGATGAATCTAACACTACAAAATATGCTGGTAAGTTGGCTCTCTTTCTGCAGTTGATGGTTGGGCCTCTGGCCTCTTCTTCCATTGCATCTACTTTCTTTAATTATTCTGGCATTCTGATTTCCCCATAAAATTCACACTCATTCTTTCCAATATAGTGCATGTGCTTAGAAGTTAGTAAGATTTGATTTTAGGATTTGGCTTAGCCACTACTAGGTGCTGAGAAGTCATGGACAGGTTCTGACCCCTACCGCAACCTCATTAAGCTTTAGGTTCTTCACGTGTAAAGGGGATATCCAGACATGCTCCAAGGATTAGAGATAATGGGGAACCATCTCAACTTATAAATGGCAGCTGTTGTGATTGTCACATAAGAGGAGCTTTAATGTACCATGCCTTTCCTTGTCATTAACTTTCAGGGAATGCATGGCTCCATTTATATAAGCAAAGCACAGGTGCTGTTGGTTTCCAACCCTCCCTTTACGTCCTGAGTATTCTAAAACAGTCACTGGTGATATAACTAAAACACACTTTCCTCAGGGAAGCACTGTCTCTTTGCCCCATATTGTGCTAGTGTTTCTTTCTTGAGACATTTTATTTCCTATTCTGTCAGACACAAATGACTGCTAACTTTATTATTAGTTGTGATCCTAGGTGACTCTTAGCCTTTCCTAGGAGTTAATCACAATTGCTTTAGCTTAAGAGCAAAGCATTTGTTTGAGTGGAGGGAATCTTTGGTTCCTTCCCTTCTGACTATGTCCCCATTTTCTTGGATATATAGTTTTAATGAGTGTTTTCTCCTTATTTCTTCTTACAATAATATTAGCTGAATGACTTTCCCATTAACTTAAAAAAAAGAAAGAAAGAAAAGAGAAACAGTGAGGAAATGATGGAGAGGATGTAGGTCTTAAAAGATTAGAAAGCAAAAGAAAGTTACTTGCTTGTAGGGAATTTTATTGACAGCCTTTCCCTTGCCAGGTAAAGCAGAGTTGCTGAGAAATTATTTAGTAATATTTTTCCAAAGTTAGCAGTCTTGAACTAGGAAAATTCCTTTAGTTGATCACATTGGGTAAATTAGTCTTTCTTTCCAAGCATCAGTTTTGTGACTTCAGCAATGTATTTTATTAATGTGAGTAAATAGTTCTTAATGTTTTGTCTTTTTATTGGTCCTTTGGGACTTTAGATAACAAATTCTACAGAGTCTGTATCCCTGAAACCTATGTAATTTTATTAACGACTGTCACCCCAATAGATTCAATAAAATAAATTAATGCATACATATATACGTACATATATACATACATACATACTACAGAGTCAGGAACAGTCTGCCTTGATTGTTAGCACTGTGTGTATTTTGGCTGGGTGTGTCCTTGTAGATTTAAATAAACAACAGCAGTATAACATTTTCTACTGTAACAGAAACAAGTTAAGTCAAATACTATGGCTATACAAAGCCCAATTTCTCACTCTGTTCAACTGATGTGATTCAGGATATAGTCATATATGTCTTTTGGAATTAGAATTTTTCTCATTCAGTTCTCAAATACTTTCATGGACTGCTCATCACTTATAATCTATACTTCTTAGATGACATTTAAGGTCCTTTATTATATAGCTGTTGTCTACCTTCCCCACCCTCTACTCCGTGACTCCCCACCACCCATTCTGTGCCCCAGTCCAGTGTTACTGTTTGTTCTTATAGAATCCAGGAAGCCAGAATAGTTTCTTGTGTATTCATGAATCCCTTACTATGTGTGCAGCCCAGGAAGCCTTTGAGAAATTAAAAACTAAGTTGGAAAACAAAAGAATTCATAATAACAGTAAACATTTGAGGTAATATTTAGTTAAACTCTAAATTTTACAGATTATAACTGCTAAGGAAAAACCCTGGAAAAGCAAAATCTGGACAGAGTGCAGTTGCCTGGGAAGGCATCATAGAGGAGGGGAGACTGAAACTGGATGTAGAAGTTCAGCATAGGTTTAACCACAGGACAGTACAGATAAGAGGAAGCATCACGAAGGAAAACGTATGGACTCAGAAGTGAAACCTGGGTTTTAATTTCTATTCAACGTAGTGTTGGAAGTCCTAGCCACAGCGATTAGATGAGAAAAAGAAATGCATCCAAATCAAAAAGGAGGAAGCGAAATTGTCATTGTTTGCAGATGGCATGATAGTGTACATAGAAAAACCTATAGACTCCACAAAAAAAATTGCTCGACCTTAATAAGTGAATTTGGCAAAGCAGTGGGATACAAAGTCAATATTCTGAAATCAAAGACATTTTTGTATACCAGCAATGAAATATTAGAAACAGAAATCAGGGAAAAAATCCCATTTGTTATAGCAGCGAGAAAAATAAAGTACCTAGGAGTAAACTTAACCAAGGAGGTAAAAGACCTGTACTCAGAAAACTACACAACATTGAAAAAAGAAATGAAGGAAGACACAAACAAATGGAAACATGTACCGTGTTCATGGATTGGAAGAATTAACATCATCAAAATGTTCATACTACCCAAAGTAATTTATAGATTCAACACAATCCCTATTAAGGTATCAATGACATATTTCACAGATATAGAACAAACATTTCAAATATGTGGAACCATAAACAACGCCAAATAGCTGCAGCAATTTTGAGAAAGAAGAACAAAGTTGAAGGGATCACAATACCTGATCTCAAACTATATTACAAGGCCACAGTAATCAAAACAGTTTGGTACTGGCATAAGAACACACATAGATCAATGGAAGAGAATAGAGAGCCCAGAAATAAACTCAAGTCTCTATGGTCAACTAATATTCAACAAAGGGGACAGAAGCATAAAATGGAATAAAAATAACCTCTTCAACAAATGGTGTTGGGAGAGCTGGACAGCTACATGCAAAAAAAATGAAACTCAACCACCAATTTACACCATGCACAAAAATAAATTCAAGATGGATAAAAGACTTAAATATAAGTCACAACACCATAAAAATCCTAGAGGAGAGCATAGGGAAAAAAATCTCAGATATTCCACGCAGCAATATTTCCACCGATAATATCTAAGTTGGCTTAAATCTCAGGACACCTGCTTTGGTTCTCTTCGACAATGTAACCTCTCTGAGATATAATTTCTTTTCTATAAAATGGGAAACACGGAGAGATAGTACCTACCTCATATGCTGTTACAAGGGTTAAATCGGTAGGAGGTGCCTATAAACAATTCATTTGTCTTATCCATATGTGGAGACACAGAAGTGGGAGAGAGTGGGGCTAGTCTGAGCAGACCAGTGCACCTTGGGGGAAGCAGTGTGAGACCCAGTTGTGCATATTAAGTGAAGCTGGGTAATAGGAAAATCTAAAAGCTAGACTAAGAAATTTATATTGATATGGTAAAAAAAAAAGTGGGGGGGTGTAGTCTGTTGGAGTGATGTGGTTAAAATAAGGCCGAAAGAAGATTTTCTTTCTTTTCCATGTACCCTAGCATCACACCCTCCATTGTTACCCATAGAAACCATTCTAACCTTCCGCAGTGTATCACTCATGTCCTTGAATATAGGCCAAACTAATTTTTTTTACTAAAAATAACATTATTAAGTATAGATGAGAAAATTCAAGTGTGAAACTCAAGATTTCTGTACCTCCTCAGTACAAACAGTATGTTCAGAAATATTTAAAAAGATAAAACTGATTTTTAAACATACTGATAGCCTAAAATTTACTAAATTTTAGTTTGTATGACTATGTCAAATACTACCTTCCAATTAGCTCTGAAATAGGATTCTCTTGCCTAATAGAGCAATGTCTACTTACAAAATTCCTTACTCTTTAAATATCCCCATTATTATACAAATACTGTGACTGCCATAGCAAAAAGTAAAATCTTGCTTACTGTTCTCTCAGATTTGTTTGCATTCTTTGTAAATACTCTGTCTAGTAAATATGTTACTAGTAAATTTGTTAACAGGTAATTTGATTTGCTTTCTCTGTATTAAAAAAAAGCAATTCCTTCTTAATTATGAATAGAAACATTAAAATAGAAGCATTCATTCTGTGATGGGAAATAGAGGAAATGGAAAAGGGGAAGCACATATTTTTTGAAGTCAACCTATTTTTCAGGCTCAAAGAATAATGGCATCATTGATACTGAATGGGAGCTCTTACGGCAGCTCTCAAAACTTGGGAGGCAGGGGCAGAAAGAGCAGGGGAGAGAGAGAAAGATAAGTGCATGGATTGAAGGAGCGAAGAGAAACAGGAACTCTAAATTTCATATAAATGAAAAACGTTAAACTCACAATTACTATCAGACTTCCTGATCTAGAAATACGTGGTTCAGTAGTGTATACTAGCATTGCAGTGGATGGGTTGGAGTGGTGGAACGCTGTGGACTCTTGAGTCAGACTGCCTGAGTTTAGATTCTGACCTCACCACCGTCTATCTGTGTAAGGTTGGGCAAGTAACTAATCTCACCTTGCTTCTGTTTCCCATATGTTAAATAAAGATAATAATAGTTCTGGCCCTGACTGGTATGGCTCAATGAGTTGGATGCTATCCCACAATGTGAAAGGTTGCTGGTTCTATTCCCAATCAGGACTTGGCCCGGGTTTCGGGCCAGGTCCCCAGTTGGGGGTGTGCAAAAGGCAGCCAGTTGATGTTTCTCTTACACACCAATGTTTCTCTCCCTCTTTTTCTCTCTCCCTGCCCCTCTTTCTAAAAATAAATAAATAAAATCCTTTTAAAAACAGATAATGTTTCTGATGCAAGGACTAAATGACCTGCTCATGTGAAGTACTTAAGCCAGTACTTGGCACGTAGGAAAAGCTCACACAATATTTATCACCTCTATTATCGTCACAGTGTAGCAGGAGTAAGAGTAGCAGCATCAGTCCTTCGGAAAGAAAGTACATCATACTAGTGTTTACGGGCCCTGGTTTAGGAGACATTAGCCATATTTCCTACTGTTAGCTAGACCAGCTATTTTCAACCCTTTTTATCACATGGCACATAAAAACTAATCATAAAATTCTGTGGCACACCAACAAATATACTTTTTTCTAATCTGACCAAAAAAGTCAGTATAATTTTGATTAATCTACACTGAACGGCTATTGTGTTGGCTGGTGTCATTTTTTTATTTGACAATCTAAGGGAAAAGAGGTCAGTGCCCCTGATGAAATAGTCAGGTATTGTGTGTTTTAGAAAATCCAGTGGCACACCATTGTGCCTCTTGCAGCACACCAGTTGAAAATCGCTGGCCTGGACTGATTTCAGATCTCCTCCAGCTCTCTGATTAAACATGAATTAGACGTTTTATGCTGGCCACACAGCTGTCGAGATAGACTTTTCAGAGGCAAATCAAAGGCTTGTTTGTTGAAGCATTTGAATTGCATTTTATCATGCTTTGAGACATTTTACATTTTAACTATATTATCTCTTCTTGTTTTACCTTTTGGTTAGGTAGTCATAATAAGGCTTGTCTAGCACATAATTCTGAGTCTTTAAAGCAAAAACCCTTATGTCAGAGCTAAGAAAAAAACAAGTAACCTGCAGAGTGAGGCTCCCAAAGCATGGCATTTCTGCATACACCTACATCTTCCCCTGCAACCCCACATATGCATAGACCCACATTTATGATTATAAAGTTATCATATTTCAGAGAAGACTGATAAACTTGAGAACATCATAGTGGATAATAGGTCCTTGTAAATGTTTAAGTCACTGCTGATTGGAATGAAGGCCTTCTCAGCAATCAATCAACAATTTCTCACTGCTTAAAATCTGTCACATTGGTGAATAGCAGTGATTTCCAGTAACCTTGCTTTTAATTTTTCTTTCTTGTAGGGGAGTGTTTTTCATAAACATATTTTTCTATAAACCCTCATACCAAAAACAAAAATCAGTCTTGTGGTAGCATATCTGGGGACCAGTGTGGGCATGAATGTTTCCTGGCCTGAGAGATTCTAAACTATTGACTTAGAAATTATATAACTATTCTCACCATATGGCATGTTGCTCAAATTTGCTGAAGCCATGTGTTTTCGGTCATGGTTAATACCCTGCAATTCAGGAGAAAGGTTACACTTCTGCTAGCATTGCTTTATGCTGTGAGGGGACAGCTGAATGTGTCCCAGTCTGGCTATTGCTGTGGGGAGAGCAGCCACAGTTGATTCTGTGCCCAGGGTGGCAGATTTTATGTGCTCAGAGGTAGAAATGATTTCTGTGTCACATTGTTGAACAGTGCATCAAAGTGTACATTCTAAAAGCTGACAGTAGCCAAAATAGAACTAATGTTTTCAGCAGAGTTCCAAAATAGTTGTTTTAGCACACTGTGTTGGTTATTTTATAATATTAAAGTATATGTGAAGCATTTGGTAAGTGCTATGCAGAATATTCAGTAATCATTAGCTGTTGTCAAAACTGTAGTTAGGAGAAGCTGTAGTGGTTGACTATTTGAAAAATTTGTTAAAGTAGAGATTCATTATAAATGGTGCACGCCATCTTAAAAGACATTCATGAAACAGTCCGACTGCAAAATCCTTCTAGATTTTTCTTTTATGTAGTCTTTTACAAGTTATCTTGCCCGAACCTAATTTGACAATTCTTTTAGTGACCGGCCTTTATCAAGTTGTTCCTAAGCATTCAACTTAGTTTTCTTTTTGCATTTGTTAGTTAAGTTAATTACAGAGAGGTACAACCAGTGTAGACCAATTTAGAAGCAAACACATCTGACCCTTTGTAAGAATATAACTCAGCTGGTGGAGTCCAGAGGGCAGTCTTGCAGCGGGCAGTGTCGCATGCACTGGGCACGCAACACTGTATTTTACAAATGGAAGAGAGAATGCTAGTTAATTCAGAGAATTGAATAGGTGTAGGTCAGTTAAGAAAAATTTCTCTCACCCTGACCTGTGTGGCAGGGTTGGACATTGTCCTGCAGAGTGAAAGGTCACTGGTTTGATCCCCAGTCAGGGCACACATGCTTAGGTTGTGGGGTCAGCCCTCTCCATTCAGGGGTGTGTATGTGAGGCAGCCAGTCGATGTTTCCCGCTCACATCAATGTTTCTCTCCCTCTCGTTCTCCCTCCCTTCTCCTCTTTCTAATAAATAAGTACATAATTAAAGAAAAAAGAAAAATTTCTCTGAAACAAATGAGCTAGGTTAATATTGTTAAATTATTAAAAAGGGTGTGTGTGTATACGTCTGTTTTTTAATCCCACCTGTTAATGTAAGAAATGCCCAAAACTGTACAGAATTTGTATGAGTTTATTTGAGCCAAACTGACAACAATTTCTGAAAAACGGTATCTCAATGGATTCAGTCAATACTCCCAAGAATGGCAGTTTTGCAGCTTATTGTGCACGTTAGAATCAAAGAGGGAGACATAGGGAGGTTACATGAAATCCATTGGTGGTAGAATAGGGGGGCTGGAGAAAGCAAAGCAGGGAAATCTCTGGGATTGCATTAAAAGGCAAAATGGAGAAACACATACTTCTTTTACATCAGTGGGTGCAGGATAGTTAATAATTAACTTGTACAGCACTTGGAGATGATATGAGGGGAATGAATGGTTCTGTGGTCTCCTGGCTCTGATGCCAGGTTGTACCATGAGGGGTCCCAAAAAAGGGGATTGATTACCCTGACATTTCAGAGGTATGTTATCTCAGATGCAGAAGGTAAAGACCAGCCTTTGTCAAGGAAGCTACAGGCCTATGATGTGACTACCTGCCACGACTCGCTTTCAACAAGGAGTTTTTATGGTCAGACCGTCCTGTGTGGTTACTCTCAGTCTCTGAGTTTGTAGGGCCCATCCTATAGGCTCCCCCTGGGCTCGTCAGGCGTAGTATGTGGCCCCCTTTTCCTCCCCACAGCCACCCTCTTCCACACTACCTTTCTTTGTCCACGCCTTTTCCTTAGAATCTTTATTGGCACTCAGAGACATCATTTAACTTAAGTATATTTAGAGGGTTGGATAATAACAACAACAGATAACATAGTTCCGAGCACTAGGCTCTCAGCACAGTGTGCATACTTTTACCTGCAGCAGGTTGTTACTGTCAAAACACCTAATCGTGTGGCAACTTTATTGCCCTCATTTTATAGATGAGGAAACTGAGGTTCAGAGCCCTTGCTACCTGTGAGCGAGCTGAAAGCAGTGGCAAACAGAGGTTTGGTCAATGACAATGGTGTGTGAAGACTTCTGCAATCCCAGGCTCTCCTTTTCCCTCTCATCCCAAGAGAGGCAATGTTCAGGAAATCAGACTGGAGTGCTGTGCCTTGGAACCCAGCCAGGAGTAGTACTGATGGCATTCTCCCTCCTGTCAGAAGTTCTCTTAGGAGTCCTGAATGCCTGTATTTGGGTTGGGCTTTGTTTCAGCCTCCCCTCGAGTGCTGTATATATTGGGTACCCCACAGTCCAAAGATGTTGAGTTAAGCCTGCTTCTGTGTCAGACCGTGTAAAACACTGTTGAGCAGGTAGAAGTGAAGAAAGTTTTCTGGGTCTGCAGTTGTGTGTGAAAATACCCTTCTGAATAACTCCAAAATATTTCTATTAGACAATCCTCACAGGTAAGGTTGCTTACTTTTTTTCTTTCATCCTGAGCACCAAAGCCTGACCCCTCCTCAGTGAGTCAGCCACTTATCTGGCAACAAAAAAGGAGCCAGGTGTCACTGCCAGCTCATGATTAGTCCCAGCACTGTCACTGGGGTGGAAACATCCGTCTGGGTGAGTCACCCATGCCGTGCCACTGGACTCCCTGGGACTGCGGTGCTGATCACTCTTGGATGCCACCATGGAACTTTTACCCTCATGGCCCAGTTTCTCAAGATCCTTTTACCCGGTCCCCTTAATGGCAAACTACCACAGTTGATTAAAATTTAAACCTCATGTCACCAAGTTCAGCCTTAGTTCCTTTACCTGAACTCTGTTGGTTTTGGTCATTTAACTTAAACCAGGTTTAGAGTCACTACTTGTGACAATTTCTGAGAGTTGTACTATTTGAGACAGGGATTTACTGAAAGCTCGTCCAAGTTAGGCGCATTCCTCATCCCTGCAGGTATGTGTGAAGAACCTGCCTGTGCTTGCACTGTCCAGGTGCTCTGGTTTGGAGCTGGGCCACCTGCCAAGTTCAGACTCATCAAAATCGCTGTGGCTGTCAGCCCTGTTTAGAAGTAGAAAAACATCCTCACAAATGAGCCGGCCTGGGAATTCCAAATCACAAATAATGACCTTAACCATTTTTTTCCACACTAACTCCTGTGAGAACCAGGCAGTATTTAAACTGAAAATTTTTTGATCATATTAAAACCTTACATGCTCATTCATGTAGCTACTTTAGGAAAATGAGAAATATTCTGTGTATATGTTATGTCCAGTCTTGTATTCCCATACTTGGTGTTTTATTTGACTGTGATCTAGTGAGGCTGCCTTGTTTAACACAAATTGCAAATGAGAGAGGGTATGCCCTCCCATTTTGTTCTCGCATTTCCTAGAACGTAGCCCATTGTGACGTTTCACCCTTGTGTCTCTTCAGTAGTCAGATGTTAGGCATATGAATGATGGGTGCATTTTCCCTTCCATCCCTAGTTTCTGTGCTTTGCAGTCAGGTCCCTGCTGTAGAGAGAATATTACCTTGGTTACTGGGTTCCCAAAGCACATGCCTAGGAGCTTTGAGTCCGTTGCTGCTATACCCTGTAGGGACTGATTATGCACAAATGTGGAGACTCAGAATGTTAGCTTTTCAAAGATCTGTATCATATGTGACTCAGGGCTGGGTGGACCAGTCTATAACTTTGCTTGCAGATATTCCATACAGGAACCCTCTCTACTGTTCTGACAGTGTGTTATGCATTGCTTTGGGCATGACTGTGTTTTCAGACTTGTCCACACATCTTACAGGATGTCTAATCATAAACTCCACAGAAGAAATTGGCACCTTGGTCACGGTTACTAACAAGTGAGGTCAGGTTTGCCCTGTGGACTCCCTACCTCAGGCACGTGGAGCTGACATCTACAGAATGGCCACCTTCTCTCTGGCATCAATCCTGCTGAAAAGCCACAAGGTTCTTGGATTTAACAGTGTTGTGGCTTTATTTGGCTTATCTGGCATAGAAACAAATAACTCTTAGATCCCCTTGCTTTCTACGGGACTTCTGAACTTTCCCTTGTGGGCTGGTGCACATTCCCCTAGACAAATAGCTGTGTAAGTGTGAACTGTAGACAGGAAACATTTAGGGTGGGGATAATGCATCTTTTATGGATTCCTTGATTCCCACCACCCAGCATAAATAGCTCCTTTTGTGTGTGTGTGAACTTAGCTTCTTAAAGCAGTTGGCAAGTTTTTTCCTATGATGAAAAAGGAACTGCTGTGTTTAAAAAATAGAAATAAACAAAGCAAAAAACCTGTCTTTTGGATGAATCAAACTCTCCTTGATAGATTCTATAAGGGTTATGGAAAGCTGGTCATGTTGAAGACAAGAGGCTGTATAGAGTCTACAGTGGCCCTGGCTGGGTGGCCCTGTTGGTTGGAGTGTTGTCCTGTACACCAGAGGGTTGTGGGTTTGATCCCCCGTCAGGGCACGTACAGGAGACAACTGATAGTTGTCTCTCTCTCACATCGATGCCACCCCTCTCCACCCCCCTTCTTTTTCTAAAATCAGTGACATATCCTCAAGTGAGGATTTCTTTAAAAAAGAGTCTACAGTGCCCTAAAAGTCCTCAAAACAACAAGAACAACAAAAGATTAAGTATAACCCCAGCTAGGGATTCACAGCTAAACGGCACCAGAATAGAAAATTAAAGAAAGTTTATGAATATTTCTTTTTTAAAAATTAATCTTTATTGTATTTTTCCCATTACCATTTAGTTCTCTTGTACCCCCTTCCCCCGCAGCAATCACCAAACTGTTGTCCACATCCATGAGTGCTTTTTCCTTCTTTGCTCAATCCCTCCACCCTATTCACAATTTCATTAGTATGATTTTATGTTGTTTTCCCCCCATACCTTTCTGAAAATGTCTTCATGTTACAAAAGAATGCTAAATATTTTTCCTGCACTGGACAGCATGGATTGGCATATCCTGACCCAAATAATGATACTATTCCTTCGTCCTCTCCTCATCATGACCCGAAGCACACATACCCTTAACAGGCAACCCTCATACGTACACCCAACACACACCCTCCATCACACACACTCCGCAACGTACACACTTGTTCACACACTCACACACACCTCTGTTTCTCAGTGGAATTTTAAAAACGGGATCCCTCTAGGGGATCTAGAGAAATAGCAATAAATGATTCCCTTAAATTTTTTTTCTAAGAACAGGTGTCTCTTGTGTTTGAAATTGGATTGCCTCACGGAATTGTTGCAAAGCTGAAGGAACTTTTTTCAGGAAAAGGAGGTGATCACCTCCTTTTCTACACCAAAATGAAGTACAGTAGATTGAAGATTTGAAGGGTGACTTAACAATAGGTTCTAACTAGAGTATACCCCCGACTTACAGTGGCCGGGCACTGCAGTAGAGGCTGAGCCTGTGCTGCTGTAGTAAATCACGCAGCAGCCCGCAGGCAGCAGCTGCCGTCCGGCCTCACCAGCGGAGAAGCCAGACACTTGCCCCGGGTTGCACAGCCGGAAAGGAGTAGAGTTTGAAAATAAAACTGTAAAAAAGCAGACACAACAAAACTGGAAGAAAATATGGGTGAATACCTATATAATTTGGGATAATAATAATCCAGAAGTATTTTGGAAGCATAACATATACCATAGGCGAAGAAAAGGAAAAGATGGAAGATTTGAATATGAAAGACCAAAAGGTTTTGTATAACAAAGAACAGCATAAGAACAAAAGGTAAATGACAGGGGGAAATGTTTACAACATGTGATAGACCAAAGGTTTATCCTTAATATATCCTTAATATATCCTTAATATTTGAGGAGCAATTTAAAATTAACAAGTAAAAAAATCAGTGATGAAACCAATTTATTTATAAAAATAAACATAGGACCCAAATAGGGAAGTTATTAAAGAGTAAATACCAATGGGCATAAACTATGAAAGGGAAAATTTTAATCTAACAGAACAGGAGGAGGGTATTTTTTTCCTACTGACAGTCAAAACACGGAAGAGTGATGATAGCTAGTTTTTGAGGGTGTAGGAAAAAGGACTCATGCATTACTAAAAGGACTTAGTAATTTGATGTTTTGGAGTTTTGCTTAGTAAAGGCAATAGAAGAGTACACAAAGGTAAATATGTAAGGATATTGCAGAAAAAAGGAAAAAAAGAATCTAAATGTCCATACTAGAAAACTGATTGTATCAGTTAAGAATATCATGGAAAGCTAATCAGCTATAAAACAATGTTCATATTGATTTATCTTTGCAGAGATGGGAAAGTATTCATTATTGTCTTGTCTTAAAAGAGAATAAATTTCCCTTGAGACATGAAGCCATATAAAATGTTTTCCAGTCTCTGTAGTATCCAGTCTTGCACAGATTTGTAAAAATACATGCATCTTACAATAGTTCTTTATATTTATCATTTTATAAATTGTACTTTAAAATAGTTATTTAAAGATGGAAATGAGAAAAATTCTTTCCAGAAACACAAAATAATTGTTTGCTTCTTTTTCATAGTCTGTTTTGTGTTCCCCAGAATTTTTCTTTCCTGTCCTAGTTAAACTTTTATTAAATATGATAAAGTAAATTATATTCTGTCTGTCAAATGTAACTGTAAATATCTAACTCAAAGAACTTGACTTTTTGGGAAACACTTGTATATATTTAGTGGAAATCTGAGAGGTATTTTTTTTTAATCACATATTTTGTTTCAAGGTTCAGGAGGTTACTCTGAATGTCAGTAAAGTATAACCTGTGATCTTTATTAAATCATCCAATTAGTAGGTACATATCATGTTGACATGTTTATTCACACCCCAATGCCTTATTGTTAACAAAGGATATTGTGGTCTTTAGAGGCTCATTAGAATTTCTAAAACAGCCAACTTTGACCAAAGTGTAACCTCTCATACAATTAAAGTTTTTCTTTTTAAGTTCAACACACAATATTTTGATGCCTCAGTCATCACTAATGAGAGAAGGGGCTCCCAATTAAATACACGTTAGTCTTTACAGCAATGTCAACATTGGAATAATTCAGTAAGAGTGCCTGCTGTGTGCTGGGCACTTTGCTAAGATGCAACAACTCCTGTTTTTGAAGGAGCTCACAGTGTGAAAGCAAAGAAAAAATATAGTGCAGGGGATGAGTTCTGGGAGATTGTAGAAAATACCATGGAGACAGAGGAGGGAGCAGCTGATTCCCAGTGTCAGGCAGCGCAAGTCACTGATTGTGAATGGGCATCAGCCCTCACATTCAGAAGCCAATACAGACAAGACCCAGGCCCAGGTCTTGGGCAAATGGCTTACTCTTTCAGAACCCCAGTCTCCTTATTGATCACAATCCATAACTACTATACCTGGGATTGTAAGGATTCAATGATATAAAATGTGTAAGGTGCATTACAAACAGGGCAATTGATAAAAATTAATTCTCTTCTTCTTGGTAGCATAAATAATAATATTATATAAATTAAATAGGTTAATTCACATCCTATTTCATATTTACAATAATTTGGACATAGGTTAAGCTGAAGTGTATTCTTCTATTTTTATATCCTAGAGAATTCTTTGATCATTTGGTTTATTTTTCATGCAATATCCTGAGTTGTTTTTTTATTTTCACTTGACATATGAAAAACCTATTTCATGTAGTTCTGTAGCATTCTTTTTTCCAACTAATGATCTCTAGTTTAAAAGACCATTTTTACCAAAGAAAAAGAAGCATTGTGATTTGCCCGTGAAAGAACATTGAGAAATAATTCCTCATAACTCCAGCCTCTCAGCATTAGAAACCAGGAGTACCATGTTTCACTACCTGCTGTGTCCATTCTTGACTGGGGAATGACTTCAGGCTCTGTGCAGCCAGGGCGTCTGCTCTTGGACACGGTTCTCTGCAGTTGAGTCCCTTCATCATCTCAAGCTCTTGCTTTTTTTTTCTTTTACAAGTTACTAAATGTGAGTTGAAATCATGAATTATGGTCAGGATGTTCAACCTCGCCAAGCTTTAAAGTGTCTTGTCCTCCCCGTCCCCCGCTCCCTTCCTGAACGCTAGTTAACCAACGTGGACAATCAAACAGGGTTGTTGCACCCGTCTGTGTGTGCCAGGAAAGCGGTGCTTTCCGCATGCCTTCACACGGCATCTGGGTCTGGCTGAGGCCCGCAGTCGGTTACCACAGGCCTGAGCACAGGCGTTTTGATTGCCGATCTTCTGTGCCGCGGGGCCCATCTCCAGAGTTAAGGCCTGCCTCTTGTCATGGGTTTGGGGTGCATATGGAATAAGGAAAGGACTTTTTGAGAATGTATGAGAAAAAAATATTGATGGGTATGAAAGGTGTGCAACAGAGTGGTCACATATTTGCTTCGTAAGCACATGACTAACAAAAGCCGTTTTGAAAGTGTAGTTAGTTGATAATCATTTTGACAATACCTTATTCTCCTCAGAGTATACAGGGTGAGGCAAAAGTAGGTTTACCTGTGTTCAGTGGAAAATAATACAATAATTAATAAATAATAATACAAGAATGAACTCTGTGTTTTGCATACTCACAATTGTAAACGTGTGTGTGTGTGTGTGGGTGGGCGCACACACGTGCCTTTAGTCTTCTCAACAAACCTGTGTGTTTAGGAAAGCTTCTTACTGTTGTACCTTTAAAAAAACCCATATGTTCCACCAACATGTTTTGAATACCTCTCAAGGAAGTCAGAAATAGAGAATAAGGTTATGTAAATTTGGTAAAATTTCTCCCAATTCATATTTTTAATTTAGCATCCATAAATTGATCTGTCTCAAATACACAGATACAATTTGACCTCAGTTTTTATAGTATATGTACGGTCTGAACATGACCTTTTTAAATCAACAATGTTTTTTTAATTTTAGCACTATTTACACACAGATTGTTTCATTTTGCATGACTTATAATATTACAACATATAAAATAGTCACATTTTACTTATCGACTCCTTTACAGATGGGCACTTAACTTGATTCCAGCTTGCAGTATTATAAATAATGCTGCCATGAGCACCCTTCCACAGGGGTCCCTGCTTTCTGTAGGGTCGCTGTGCTAGTGATTATGGGCAGAGTCCCTTTTAGAAGTGCTGTGAGGTTTTCCTTTAGAATGACTGCATTTGTTTATTCTTCCAGCATCTTATGAAAATATCTATTTTCTCAATCCAGCTATATTTCATATTGTCAGAATTTTATTTTTGTCAGTCTAATGGTTGTAAATATATCTTGTTTTATACTCACACATTTTTAAGAGTCCTGTTCTTCAACCATGATATGCCGTAGTATAACAAGGGACTGCTAAAATCAGATGCATAAAAGAGGAACATACACCCCAAAGCTTTTATTATGTTGCATTATTTCCAAATGTAAAAGGAACTGTCGTGTAGGATAAAAAGGTTACATGGACTCACTCTTTCAATAAATGTGTATTAAGTATTTTGCATTAGGCACCAGGATTATAAAGATAAACAGATTACAGCCTCTGGCATCAGACAGGGTGTTCTCATTCCACTGGAGGTACTTACACCAGTAGTTTCCACAAATGTTGTAATAGTGAATATTCTGAGGACTATAAATGCCCAGCAGAAAGAAAATATCCTTTTAATTCTCTTAGTGATGGTGAATGAATGTCAGAAAGTCACTAGTTTCAAAGAGTAGTACATGCAGCCTTAAGCACTTAAAAATATTTTCAGGCTTTTAACTCTTCAGCTCGATGCCACGGATGCTACCATCGCATTTATCCTACGAAATGGCAGAACTCCCCTGAGAGCTGCAGCAAGCTGCAGACAGGCTCACCGAGGAGATCTTGTCCCTGAACCCCCTGCGAGAACACAAGTGAGAGGGGTCAGTGCTCAACACATCCCCTCCACCGGCAATGAGCAGCCTCTCAGCACCTGGCGGACTCAGCACCATGCTCGGTGCTGGGGTACATGCATATACCAAAACGTGTAGGACATGGTTCCTCCTCTTCGGAAGCTCAGAATCCAGATGGGGAAAAGACAATTCATGATGAATGACATTTTATACTAACTCATGAGAAGAAACTAAACCAAATTTAAACAGTGCTTCCCATATGTCCTACTGACAATGGAAAGGAAACTTTAATGCCCTAGAGAAGAGTCTTACAAGGAAGCAGTGGGTAGAATCATAAATTCTATGGGATCGGGGTACTGAGCTATGGTTAAGAAGATTAAAGAAAATTGCACCCATTAAGCTCTTAATCCTTAGCCCAACACATAGCAGGCACACAATACCGTTTTAACATCTTTTTGGAGTTAGAGAATGCTGGTAACTGAGACTCAGTTATTAAAACAAATATGTCAAGAAACATCATTTTTTCTTTATTTTCTTTTTCTTTTTAGGTCAAGAGGTAGTTTTCAAGTGCCTTGGGGAAGGAATTCTTGAAAAAGCTTTTCAGGGGTATAATGCATGCATTTTTGCATATGGACAAACAGGTAAGTTGCTGCTTTTATTTGTAGTTAATATTAAATGTGCATTTCTTAAAATATAGAAATGAAAACACTTTGGGAAGTAACCGAAAAATGCTTCTGCCTTTGTGGGTTTAACTGAGTGAGATGATCAAAAGAACCCTCTTTTTGATGATTCAACAGTTTGGTAATTAATTTCAGTGTAAATGAGCAAGCTAGTTTCTAACTATTAAATGCCATTTCCCTAAATTACAGTGTTCATCTGTATTTAAACTAGAAAAAATAATTGCTAGTTTCTCAGTATGAATGTTATAGTAAAAACTAAAAAAAAAAAAAAACCTCTTAATATCATTTTATACAAGGGACTTTCACTAGGATACAAAACTGGTAGTAGATTACTCAATGCAGGCTTGGGGCATAGTTGGTTGAAACAAGCAAAACAAAAACATACTAGGGCCTCAGCTATTTACTCTCTGAGCTGCCATTATTTCAGCTATAAAGGTGGAATAAATCAATAAAGCATAACAGTACTGCCTATAGTCACATTGCAAGACAACTAGGAGACTCAGAAGAGAGAATATATATCAAAGCATTTCACAAACAAGTTACTTTTGAGCAAATATGTTAATATTATTTTGTAATGTATAGTTGATATTTACTGTACATACTGCTTTTAGTGGTTATATTTGTGTGCATACACCTGTAAATGAGCTGCCCTCTTGGATCTTACAATGAGAGTGAAACTAGAGGCAGTGGCTATAATAGAAAAAATAGTAACCTAGCATGAGGGCCAGGTTTGGGGGCCAGTTTTGCCACTTCCACTGTGTTACCTTGGTTGGTCTATGTAGGAAACTTGTATGGTTGAAGCATTACGTGTTGCTGCCTCTTATATCCTCCTTTCTTTGTGCTTGCTCTTGTCCAGGCTCAGGAAAATCCTTCTCCATGATGGGCAATGCTGAGCAGCTGGGCCTTATCCCAAGGCTCTGCTGTGCTTTATTTAAAAGGATCTCTCTGGAGCAAAATGAGTCGCAGACCTTTAAAGTTGAAGTATCCTATATGGAAATTTATAATGAGAAAGTTCGGGATCTTTTAGACCCCAAAGGGTAAGTTGGTGGTTGAAATTAAGCTTGTACTGGAGGTAATAATTTTAAGTGATCCTGAAGTTAAAATTGCAAGTGAGTGTGTTTATTGGAGCCCTTGGTCATACTTTGATTTCAGTTCACTTACTGAGAAATCAGCAGCTTTGAAAGCATGTTGGTATACCCAAGCATACATAGTTTATCCTACGTTCATGTATAAAGTTGCTTATATATGCCATTTTTAAAAAAGTTTTTACTATTGGCATTAAAAATTGAATTAGAAATGACACATTGGCCCTTCCATTTATGTTGGAAAGCAGCACTTCCAAATTGGAGATAAAGAGGTTGAAGTATTGAAACCACTCAGCCACTGCAAGTCATTCTTTTACCAGACTGTGCATTGGAATCAGGTGGAGAGCTTTTCATGGAGACGCCTACCTGAGCCCCACCCACAAAGACTAGGAGTCAGTAGACACAGGGGAAAACCTAGGCATCTGTATTTTTTAAAAAGTAGGTGATAAAAGCTAGATAGATGAGTTTGATTCATAGAAGAGAGGACCATTTACTTTTTAAATTAATTTTTACTGATTTAAATAATATATATTTATATAAAATTTAGAATATAAGCAAAATGTCAGAAGAAATAAAAATGACCTATAATCCCACTGCTCAGAAATAACTGCTATTAATACTTTGGTGCATTTTGATCCCGTGTTTCAAATGTATGCTGCGTGTGTGTGTGTTGAAGTGATTCTCTAAATACAATTCAATATCCTGAATTTTCTACGTAACATTGCGAACACTTTCTCTTGTCACTGAAAAATATTTTTTAAAGCTTTTAGCAGTGGAATAACCAAGGATATAAACAAACATATAAGGTCAAAGTTGTGGGTGGGAAGGAAGTAACCCAATCTTAGAAAATGTTTACATTTACTTTAAGGTTGTGAACTATTTAATGCATATGAAAGAACATTTGTAATACATGTAAGGTATAAAGAATAATAAAAGCAAAGACTGCCCTACTCGCCATGTTCCTTGATAAATGGAACATGACCAATATTTTTGAATCCTCCTGTATGTTCTTTTAGATCCCATTCTATTTCCTATCCTCCCCAAAGTAATTACTATTATGAATTTTATGTTTTTCATTAATCTTCTTCCTCTTTCAAGTTAACACATTATTTTGCATAGTTTTTAACTTTGTGTAAGTGACATCATAGTTACAAGTGTCCTTTGGTGACTTGCTGTTTTTACCGTCAGTGATTCATTCATTCTGATATATAAAGTAATAATGCATTAATTTTTACTGCTCTTTAGTATTCTTTGGTGTGAGTATACCATAATTTATTTATCCCACTTTTTATCCGTAGATAGTGCTGCTCTTTCTTGTCCAGTTCTCCTGGTGAACAAATGCAGGAGTTTCTAGGGAATGTATCTCAGGGTGGAATTATAGGTGTAGAGGTACTGAATCTTTAACTTTATTTGGTACTGCCAGGCTGTTTTCCAAAGTCGTTGTACCAGCCTGCACTCTCAGCAGCAGTGTGCAAGAATGCCAGATGTTAGACACCACCAAAAGCACTTGGTAGTGTGTAAACTGTACTTTTTCTTGCTCATGAATAACATTAAAGACTCTGTGTAAGCAGAGTGAGCTGAGTTCTGGATTTGTGTGCATCAAAGCCACTCTTGTAAAGATGTGCATTTGGTTTGCCCGTTTAGAGGACAGCAAAACTGCTCATTGTCAAATTGAATTTTTCATCCTTAAAGTTAGTGAAAACTATTTTGTAGGGTTGTAAGATTGAGAGGGATAACTGAAAAGTTCTTAGGTAACAATGCTAAGGCTTTGGGAAGCACTCTTGGTTCTTAGTTCCTTTTTTCCACACTTGAGTCTATTTGAAAGGTGATTAATATCCAAGACCTTGAAAGAGGCAGATATATACAATATAGTCATAATCTGTATTACTTTGCTTTTGGTCTCAATTATCTGTTGATATGCTGTGCAAATGGGTACCAGACCAGGTTTGCCATTTAAAAATTCAAACGAGCCCTAAAATCTTCACTGGCAGAGCCAATTCAAAATGTAGGATAAATATCAGTAACTGCAAGCAACTGCTGTACTGTAATATCACTTTCTGTATAAACTTGTCAGCACAGAGCAGCATAAATCAATAAAGACTTGTAAAACTAAATTAAAAATAAAATAAAGCACTTTAATATTGTTTATTGCTTGGTCAAAGCTTTAAGATATTATTTACTGAGAATGTGCTTATTTATAGACGAGCCTTGAGGTTAAATTCATTTCTGGCACGTTCTTTGCTTCGTCTCTTTTCTTTTTCTTTTTTTTCCTCCTGTGTAAAACTGAAGTTCATCTGCTAAAGCAAGTGGGCCCAACCTAGTACTCTGTGTGCTGACTTTAAATAATAAGAATCTTTATTAATAAGTTAGAATCTTTAAATAATAAGTTACTCTAAATAGAAATCCGAGTATAAAAGACATTTGTCATAATGAATACTGTTATGTTAATCTAAATAAAGTAACTTTTAGGATATTTGTTGATTATTAAAAAAATTCTTTTGGCCCAGGCTGGTGTGGCTCAGTGGACTGAGTGCAGGCTGCAAACCTAAGGGTCGCCTGTTGGATTCCCAGTCAGGGCACAGGCCTGGGTTGTGGGCCAGGTCCCTGGTGGGGGTCATGAAAGAGGCAGCCACACAGTGATATTTCTCTCCCTCTCTTTCTCTCTTCTTTCCTCTCTCTCTAAGAATAAATAAATAGAATCTTTAAAAAAGGAAAAGGACATCGTTTTCATGGACATAGAAAACTGGGTGGTGATTGCTGGGGGAGGAGGACATAAGGGGATTAAATGATAATGGAAAAAATATAATAAAGACTATATATTTAAAAATTCTTTTGAAACTGCCATCTTGGTTTATGAGTACTTAAAAAGAATGAAAAGGCTCAGAGTTTTTTCTGATTCGCTCATTCCTTTTTCCTTCCTCTTGAAGGAGTAGACAGTCTCTTAAAGTTCGGGAGCATAAAGTTTTGGGACCATATGTAGATGGCTTATCCCAACTGGCTGTCACTAGTTTTGAGGTAAGTTTTATTTTTTTAAGTCATTAAATAACTACAGTAAGTTGAAGTATGTAAGTGATGTTGAATATATTTCTATATGAATGCTTTTGGGCAAGCTGTTGGCACCATTCATGCTCTCCAAAACCCAGTAACATCACACCCCAAACAGAAAAAGAGGACCTTTAATCACACTCCTCAACCTGCTTTGTTCCAAAGGTTTCACAGCGTGGCTGAGAGGCCCAGTGTTTTGAGCTTGCTGAATATTTTCACGAATACCGCTTTGTTGAGATCATTCTACTTAAGGTTGCAAGTGATGCGCATCTCGACAAATGTAGACGGTGTTTGGTGGTTCATTCAACCCCTTCTCTGTAATAGCGTCTCCTCTTCATTACTTTCCACTGCTCCATTTCCTTTTCTTTTTTTTTTAGTCAATTCTCTCTACATTGATTGACTTGTTTCATTTTCCTACTTCTTGATTTTTATGCCTTCTTACATCCTAACTTGATGTTTTGCCCTTGTTTTTATTGTCATTGCTTTGGAAATCTCCTAACACAAACTGCCATCTGTTGCTGAAGAAAGCCGATGAATGATGAGCAAGTACACCTCTCTACTTAGTTGTGCTATTTCTTTGTTGTGGCTGTCCTATCATCGCTCAGTGGGACTAAAATTAATGTGCGAAGTAAATCTCTCTCTCCACTTAGATGACATTTTTCAGATGGCTACTAGATTTGTTGTAATGATCATTTTGTAAGTTATATTAATGTCTGATCACTTTGTTGTACACTTGAAACTAATACTGTATTGCATGTCAATTGTCATTGAAAAATTAAAAAAATAAAAAGTGGCCCCGGCCGGCGTAGCTCAGTGGATTGAGCACGGGCTGCGAACCAAAGCATCGCAGGTTCAATTCCCAGTCAGGGCACATGCCTGGGTTGCAGGCCACAGCCCCCAGCAACCGCACATTCATGTTTCTCTCTCTTTCTCCCTCCCTTCCCTTTCTAAAAATAAATAAATAAAATCTTTGAAAAAAAAAAAAGTGAAGACATTTTTAGTATTGTTTAAATCAGAAATAAAATATAGTCATTACTTTAAAAACACTTAGATTCTGAAATGAATGGAGACTTCTTTGGTGTAGAGGGGCTAAGTCAGCACTGGTTTGTAGCTCAGCATGGTTAGGGTCAGTGCTCATCTCGTCACTTATTAATAAGAGCCAGGGAGCTTGTGATTTGTGTCCCAGCTCTGCCTCTTATTGGATGTGGGAAAAGTTACTTGACCTCCATGAACTTCAGTATCCTTGTGTGTAAAATCATGAGAATACTTCCTTTATAAGGTTCACTCATCAAACATTGTATGAGAATCCATAGGTTCTAAGTGTTGTAAGGCAGGTGTACAAAGGTGAATAAGGAAAATTCCCGGGAGAGCCACAGTGTTGGAGGACAGAGGCAAATAAGTGAGCAGTAGATAGCTACACAGAGTTGTTAAGCCCAGAGAGTTAGAATAAAATTAGATAATTATTGTTTTGAGTATCTGGAGGGCTCAATACATATTAGCTCTTTTCTCCTATAGGACCTTATAAAGGAAAAAAGAGGTAGTTAACAGAGAAAGGAGACAGTTATGGTGGGAAAGAACGGGGGAATCATTTCCTACACTAGAGAGCACTGAGGGAGGGGGCAGCTGAACCAGGCTCGATGAAGGAGAGGCAGGGAGGATTTTATGGAAGGGTGGTGGCGAATGTGTCAGAGGATAATAATTAATATGTACACCTGTGGGCAGGACTCTTCATATATTTTTGCTCATAATACTTTCCTTATGCTTTGCCTCTAGGATATTGAGTCACTGATGTCTGAGGGAAATAAGTCTCGGACAGTAGCTGCAACCAACATGAATGAAGAAAGTAGCCGCTCCCATGCTGTGTTCAACATCATAATCACACAGACACTGTATGACTTGCAGTCTGGGGTGAGGAACTGGACAGACCCTTTGGTGGCAGTAAAAGAACTCGAAATACCTGCATGGGTGATGTGTTTCATGTTTGGGTTCAGCTGCTGAGAATTTTGTGCTGGCTCTTCTACCAAGTAGAGGAGCTAATTTGCTTAAATCGTTTAATTTTTAGATTCTTCTTTAATATATAACTTTTTTAAAAAGTTGGATTTCTTGTGTGAACTCCCTAAAGAGTACGATGATGTCACCGGACAGATTTAAATCCTTTCATACTGAAATTCACCTAAAAAAACAGCTGAGTCTTACCTCATTGTCATTAAGGGATATTAAAGAGGAAACCACAACATTTAGCCTAAAGAACACTTTCTCAGAAGAAGAGAAATTTGACCTGAATAAATAGGAATCCTCATGTCCTAGAATTTCCTCATAGGCACATAAGATCTGCAGCTTCCTGACTATATTCCGGAAAGTGAAGTGTGTCTGCTTCCCAGCTGCCAAACACAATGCTCCATTACCACACCAGTTTAAAGTTTGGCTATGAAATTGCTGGTCCAAATAACTCTTCTTACCATTTAAAATCTTTCTCGAGAAGTTTGCCTCATTATAGTGGCTGGCTGCTCAGGTTGCTCTCAGAGTGCTGATGTGTATGTAGAAATCTGTGGGTTTTGCATTCATGTGTGTTGTTTCTGTCTTGTTTCCTGCAACTAGAACTCTGGAGAGAAAGTCAGTAAGGTCAGCTTGGTAGACCTGGCTGGTAGCGAAAGAGTGTCCAAAACAGGAGCCGCAGGAGAGCGACTGAAAGAAGGCAGCAACATTAACAAGTAAGGTGTCTGGTGCTCACCTGGAATGTCACATCCAGTGTACTGTGTGCCTGGGGGGACTTGGGACATAAAGGGTCAGACGGCTCTGATCACAGGTGGCTCGGGATCTATGCCGTTTCAGTAAACTGTGTCGAGGAAAAACAACAGCTGGCCTCTGTAGAGATGCATGAAGTTATGTAAGCTACGTGGTGCAGCCCTGTTCAAACATCCTACAAATCTTTAGTGCATCGATGTATGGAATGTAGTATTAGGTAAATGCAAATTATAATTTCGTTAATAAAATCATATAGTAAATTAACTTTGGGAGCTTATTCTGAAGAGAAAATGCTTTGAATCTCTTGTTAAGGCCAGTACTTGTTTAAACATCAATACTTAAAAAAAAAAAAAAAAACAAAGCTTAGCAGTTACTGAATAACTGCCATACTGAAATTTCACTATTTGCCTTGAGTGCCTGCAGTGTGCCCAGTGATGCAGGGAAGGCTGAGCACAGAGTGGTGCAGGGTGTGTAGGGGTTTGCCAGGTAGACAAAGGAGATAAAGGCATTTTACACGGCACATGCACCAAGACAAGTGAACGACTTGTTCTGTCAGGAGTGCTGTACCCAGCATGGTTCCTGTTATGTGAGAGGAAGTCTCTCCCCTTTCCAGCATGAGAGGGAACAGGGTTTGCATTGAAGAGGGTGTGCTCAAGCCAGACTGCCCCAATTTAATCCTGCCTCCACCACTTACTAGATGTATATGTATCATAGGCAAGTGATTTCACCTCTCTGTGCTTCATTGTTCTTATCTGTAAAATGGCAATAATAACAGTACCTACTTCATAGAATTGTTTTGAATTAAATGCCCATGATGTGCTTAGAACAATGCCTGGCACATAGCACCCAACTGAATAAAATTAATTGTTGTAGCTATTGTTTTTATAATCCATGTAAACAGCATAATCATGATCTTTATTCCAAGTTCAGCAGAAAGCAGTTTAGTTTGTATTTGTAATATGTTTCTGTTGTGACATATAACTTGGGGTTCTGTTTAGGACAGAAGGTGACAAGATGTAATATATTCAAGAACATGTCTGTGCAGCTTGCAGTTTAAAATGACGTTAGCACATTAGAATTTTAGTATACACAAGTTTAAAATTAGAAGCCAGCTATTGCCCCCCACTCTCCAATGGGCACAGCCACACTCACTGCAAAGACTGCTGCTTAAGGGAGTTAATCTTCCAGTCATCCTGCCTCCTGCTCAAATAACAAAGGGTTTTGCTATATTTGATGACAAAGCATTGTAGACGCCAAGGCTGGCACTATAGCTCTGCATTCCAAAAATGAACTCAGGACCAGGATGGGAAAGCAGAAATGGGCATGTGAGGGAACAGGTACCAAAGAAAGGACTGACACCTGTCCCAGAGACTTGTGTGCTGGCATTGGGCCATGCCGTCCCAGCTGGCTGGGGCTGCGTGGGGAAACACTGGAGATTCTGTACTGTGAATTTGTGGGATTTCAGAGTGTGGCCTTGATGTGTAATGATCACTAACTCTTACTGACCTCTGACAGTGCGCTAAGCATCTTTCTGAATGCTCTATGTCATAACTCATCTGATCCTCGCATCAGCATTCTGAAAGGAGTCTGTTACCCCATTTTGCAGATGAGGAAACCAAGGCAGAGAGCCGTTACATGATGTATCACAAAGCTCTAGGTGTGGATCTTGGGTTTGGTTACAGGCAGTCTGGCTCCAGAGCCCAGGCTCACCACTGTGCTTGCTGTATTTGGCGTGACCATGTGTTCTGTCTGCCTGGAAAAAGTTCTGATTGATACTTTTGTCCCAGAGTAAATATTATCATTGCCTTCTTAAATTCGGACACACAATTATGTAGTGTCCCAAGCTGAACTGCCTCAAGGCCACACGATAACATGATTTTGATCCCCCAGCAACTGGCCTGTTTCCCATAATGACTTATTGAGTGGAATTCTCTTAGCATTCCACTGCCTTCCCTTATTATATACTGGCTCTCTCATAAATGGGTATGTGTATCCTCTACTCCTGGTCTATGGACTATTATCTTCATGTTTAGATTTCTTTTCAGACCACTTTCACATGCGTTATTTTGTGTGAGGCTTATACTAGGTATTTTTTTTTTAATCTCTGTTTAAAAATAAGGAAACTGGTGGTTGGAGACATTTAAGTAATACCAATAAAGCCAAGCAGATATTTTAAGCCTCCGTCACGCGTCTGACATTGCAGTAGATGCTGGGGGTGCAAAAGGAATTTAGATAGTGTTATAAACAGAGTGCTGCCTTGCTGCCTCCCCCAGATGTGTCAGGTCCTAATTCCCAAATCTAGCACGTAAGTTACTTTAGAAGTTAGAGGGATTTTGCAGATATGGTTAAGTAATTAAGATTTTGAGATGGAGAGATTATCCAGGTGGGCCTGATGTAATCACAAAGCTCCTAACGAATGAAAGGGGGCGACAGGAAAACCAGAGTCAGAGTCGGACTGAGGCGAGGTGAGGAAGACTTTGGCAGCCATAGCTTGCTTGAAGATGGGGAAGGGGCCATGAGCCAAGGAGTATGGGCAGCCCTAGAAACTGGAAAAGGCACGGAAACAGATTCTCCCCTAGATCCTCCAGGAGGAGTGCAGCCCTGATGACACTTTCATGTTAGTGAGGACATCTTGGACTTCTGGCCACCAGAACTACGAGATAATAAACTTGTATTGTTTTAAGTCTCTGTGTTTATGGTTATTTGTTGCAGCACGATCACTGCTCTTGGGGAGCACATAGTTTAGGACAACAGGAAGTCACTTCATTTGAAAAAGTGAAAGGAAGAAGGATTTTGTTTTTGACTAGATAATGTTGAAGAATGCTACATACCCTAACATTTAAGCATGGAGCTATTTTTTATGACACCTTTATCAGCCTGTGGATGTCTGCCAAGTTGGTCTTATGCTTTTCCCAAAATAACTGGCTAGAAGGAAGTGGAACTCCCTCAGAGCCCTTTTCCCTGAGCCTTAATCCAGGGCTGTTCACTCCACACATCTCTCCAATCTCTAAGCTGGTACATATGCGCCAAGAGCACACTGTGGATCTAGGTCTCCGCCAGTTGTCCTCCAAGTTCTCGGCCTGGCCATTTACACGTGGTAACTGAGTGAATGGGACATTCTTTTCGCAATAAGGCAGTGCTGTGACATCTGCACAGCCGTCTTAGAGACCTTCATAGAAATAGCAACTCACGATCCCCTCCTTACCTGTGATTCCAAAATCCAAACAGTTCCAAAAACCAAGTGTCCTTTTTTCTTCATAGCACGCTTTCTGGTAAACCCTTACCTGGATTCTCATGAGGCTGTCTCTAGTCTTTATCTATATTTATAGTCTTTATTTACTCTCTTAATGTAGCCATTTATAAGTTTAACTCTAGAATTGTTCATGTATTCAATATTTTACTGTGGAGTGCTGTCTCAGATCCCACTGGTGGTCATATGTAGTGTATGCACTGAACTTCCTAAAATCCAAAATATTCTGAATTTTAAGATACATGTAGCCCCAAGGATTGCAGATAAGAGATACGAAGTTGTACTTTTGTAACCCGTTTTACAAATATGTGTTGAACACTTGGGCATAAGAACCCAGGGATGAGTGAGTAAGATGGAACTCTGGCCTGAGGAAGTGCAAGGCTCAGTGGGGAGGGGAGCCCGTAGAAGGGCAGCGTTGGTCATTAAGTGCCATAGACATTTCCGTACAGGGTGCAGTGGGAACGCAGGTGACAATTCAACTGGAAGGTCCAGCCCCCTAAACCTTCTGGAGGAGCTACTGGAGTTTCGTAGTTATAGAAACTAGCCTTATGACCTTTCTGTGCCTCAGTTTCCTCATCTGTAAAATGCAGATGAGGAACAAGCCTAAGAGTGGGGCTATTATGAAGATCAAATTAATTACTCGTAAAGTGCTATGACGGTGCCAGCACATAGCAAGCAAGCTCTATATAAGTGTGTACTAATAAAACAATATAATAAATTGAAACTGCTGCCTGATAGTTCCAGCCTTGAAATCAGTACTCAGTTGAGTGCTAAAATTGAAGAAATCTCTGACGTTTCCTAAGCTTTCTCTCAGCCTTCTATTTGGGCCTCTTTTTTTTTTTTTTTTTTTTTTTGATGGAACATTAATAATCCTCTTAAGCAGACTTGTCAGGGACATCACACAGACATTAGTATATGCTTAAAGGGCTGTGGATATAGGAGCTTCATCTCTCCTTAAGCTCTTAAGAGCTTTAAAGCACACGTTATTCCTTCATTTTGAGAGCTGGGGTGCTACGTGGCTGCAGCACCTTGGGCTGAGAGGCACAGGTTGTCTATAGACCATCTTCACAGGAGAGTACATCTGAAACAAAACCCTGCTGCTCCACCTGTCTGTTGAGGGTGGAATGAGGAAACCTTTCCTTTCTGCTGGAGTCTGGCTGGCTCAGCTCACTTGAGACTTGTTTAGATCCTGGAACAGTCTCTAATGCCCCAAGGAGTATCATTGAAAATGGTTCCATTTTAGTCTCAGCAACTGCCAGTCCTTAAATGCAAACAGTTCATCCAATGAGTATCTTCCCTGGTCTCACTTTCATTTCAGTTACTGTGGCTAATAATAAAGTACATCTTCAAAAATGAGTTCTAGTTAACTTGTTCTAGAGATGGTATATGATACTCTTAGGGTTCTGTTATATAACTTGTAATAATGTATTACTTTATAAGCTGAATGTTGCATGTGACTCAGTTTTCCCTTTCCTCTGCTTGAGTACTTCCCATGACCCATGTTCATTTCCTCTTGGAAACCTCACTTAAAAGGGTATTGTCTCAACAAACTCGTACCTAGGGAGAATAAAGATGGCTTACCTGTGTTCACTATTCAAGGGTGGGCAGGGACCCTCGTTCATTTACTGCTTGTATATTGCCAGGTCAGAGTGTGTTGGGGGGAAAATCTGAATAAACATCTTTACATTTAACGTGAGAGACCCATAAAGGACAGAGCGACACTCTGCTCCTTGGGGTGCAGTAGCCATATCTTTTGTGGCATGTGCTGTTTTTACCTCAATGTTTCTCAGAGCATTTTTGTAAAATACTAGTTCCTCAAGTGACTTTGGGAAGAAAAGGATCCCTGGACAAATTATTTTGAGAAAGTCTACTTGTAAATCATAAATCTTTCCTTTGGACAGTCAGTGCTAAAAGCTCTGAGAAGTCCTGCAGTAATAAATCCCATAGAACTTTATCTTGTTCCTTGAACTTATTAGATGACAGAATTCTAGGTATAATGTATATTAAAACCTCCTGAACAAATTTCAAAACAACTTGCTTTTGGAAATGTTGGTGTGTAGTTTATTATTATACCACAGCAGTGGAGATGGAAATGAGATTGGGAGCAGTACTCATTGGAAGAACATTATTTGAGTTCATCAATTTGCGTTAGCCACCAGTAAAAGCTGGTGAGTGGAAATGAGGCCTGTGCTATAGGTATAAGGGTTTCCTTCCCTGTCAGGTGATGGTACGGTCTTTCCCCCATATTTTGTTTTTTCTTTTTACTCTTAAGTGTAAGGACTTGCTGGGGAAGAGCACTAAATGCAAATCCACTAACTTCATCATGTTTCAACTAATTCTTTAAAAGCCAGAGACAGTATTCTGTAAGCAACAGAAACCAGCTGTTGTGACAACCAAATGGTATATTCATTTTTTTCACTTAACAAGACACTCAGAAGCTGAAACAGCACCTTACAAATGCTGCCAGGCACACAGCTCTGCCAGCCTTAGTGTATGTTCATGTCATGCTCATAACCTAGAGATGGTTGTACCATTCTAGGCATTGTATCCATATCTGTGTTGCAAACAGGAAGTGAGAAGAAGGAGAAGTAAAGGACTGCCAGCCTCTGTCCCTTGAATAATGTACCTTCTCTATCAGGAGTAGGTAGCTTTCCTGGAAGCCCCTCCCAGTACTGTCTCCCTACATCTCATTGGCCAAAACTGGGTTTGATGGCTTCCTCAAGCTGCAAAGGACTCTGGGGAGTGGAGTTTTTAGCTTGGCACATACCTCCCAACAAAATTAGGGTTCTGTTAATAAGAAGGGGAAGTGGATATTGGGCCAGCACCCACAGAGCATACCAATGATGACTGAATAAATCCTTTTTAGAAACAGGTCCATGCTCTGTTCTTCAGTGTATTATAGACTCAGTTTTACTCCACAAGCGCTGAATGCTTTCTGTAAGCCAGGCACAGTAACTGATGAAGGAATATCTATGGCAATAGAATGATCACTGTCTTCAGGGTGATCACAATCTAAGTAGAAAGAGATAGAGAAGTAGATTTAGGTCTACCTCGTTTTATTATGCTTCACAGATGCTGCATTTTTTACAAAGTGAAGGCAAGACCCTCCAGCAGCAAAAAGATGACATTTTATTGCATTTGCTCTATTGTGGTGGTCTGGAACTGAACTTGCAGTATCTCCAAGGTGTGCCTGTGTACAGCTAACACTTAAAAAGTTTAATAAATACTGCAGTTATGATCTTTAAAAAAAGTCATATCTACTCCTAAAGGCAGGAATCTAGTGGTCACAAAGTTATGTAGGTTGGAGAATATTCAGAAAAATGCCCCCCTGCAAAAAAAAAGTTGAATTATGACTATTTTTTTCTCATTGATTGGATTTTTGGAGCAGCTTTTCTATTGTTTTTGATCCTTCCAATTTTTATTTACTTTCTTTTTTATCTCAAATTGTCCATTGTTATTAATAGGTAGATTTTTGAAATTTTCAATCTTAAAGCATGGCCGTCTGTTTATAAATAGTCATCCTCTAGGCTCACTCGTCCTTCACCTCCAGCCAGCCCCCTGCATTCCATTCCCCACCCCAGCCCCAGAACTTGTGCTGAGAGATTTAAAGATTAGGAGCTTCCTTGCTCTCGCTACCTCCAGTAAGTTCACGGAAGGAGCAGTTCTTTGGTAGAATTGGAAAGATTCCTGGAATAACTTTTTTCAGCTCTGAAAATTGGCAAACAACTCCACCCTGTTCTGGATATCGGTGAGGCACAGAAGCTGCCCACTCATCTCCAGTATGAGACGATGGTACTAGCAGGATCCGTAATTGGTGATTTTGTTATATTTGTAAGCTCCCTGGAATGAAGTTCCCATTAAAATATGTAAGCCTGTTGTTCACCTTCACACACTGAACTTTCAAACAGAACAGCTGTTTGGGCTCCGGGGTCATTGCTTCTGGGTGGGACTTCATAGGGAGGAATGGTGTGGACCCCTTGTCACTGGCTGACCTGCTCTCTGTCACTTCTGGAGTCCCCTCTCCCTATCATTAATTCACTTCTGTTTGTTTCAAGGAGACTAGTAGGTTTGGGTAAAGTTCTCATTTTGAATGTGCACACACTGTTAGGTAGAAAGCTGTGGTCTCTGTGAATGATAAGCTTCTCTGATTGGGTAAGTTATGGAGCTAAGTGTAGGCAGTAACTAGAGCTGTGTCATTTCTGTGCAGCTCCACCCCTGCTCCTGACACTCACATGCTGCCCTGGGCTCACAGCGTGCACATAGTACAGTGGCACTGATGGCACTTGCCACCATTCCCCTTTTTACTTCCTACACTATAAAATTAGGAAATATAAGTAGTTGCCTAATACTACGTAAGACAAAGTAGGGAGTCTCAGTGATGAAATATTCATGACAACCCCAAAACGTATTTTCGTATCAAGGGCCACTGTGAACCTTAAAGTTACTAATACTGACCTTCCAGTATTTCTACTGCATTGGAGTATTAAAAATCTGGGATAGTTCAGAGAATTGTTTTCAACTAAAAAGTTTTATTGCAGTAGTTGCAAAATTGAAAAATGCCCTACATTCTGTATTACAGCAGAAATTTTTTTTTTGCCTCATGTTGAACTCTTACTTTCCTCTGTTCCTTACATATCACATGCAGTTTTCTTAAAGCTGTTAGCTTGGGGAGGATGCCTGAGATTGCTGAATATTTCTATAATTAAAAAAATTTTTAAATCTACATTGAAAGATACTTCACATACCACACAGTTTGCCATTTTAAAGTGTACAATTCAATGGGTTTATTATATTCAAAGTTGTACAGCCATCACCACAATCTAATTTTAAAACAATTTTATTGCCCCCAAAAGAAACCTCATGTCCAAGTCATTCCCCTTTGTCCACATCACTAGCCCTAGCAACCACTACCTCTGTCTCTGTCAATTTGCCTATTCTGGATATTTCATATCACTGGAATTGATTAATATGTGGCTGTATTATTTCTTGCTGTTTTTATAACAGATACCACAAATTAGGTTGCAAAGTTTATTTTTGGACGTTCTAGAGGCCAGACATCCAAAATCAAAGGTTTCTTCCTTCTGGGGGCTCAGAGGGAAAATGTTATTTTGTGCCCCTCTCCTAGCTTCTAGTGGTTGCTGGCATTTCTTGCCTTGTAGATGAACCACTACAATATGTCTTGTGTCTTCACATGCTATTTTCCATGTGTGTCCTCACATGGCTTCTTTTTTTTATATTTGAATCCTCACCTGAGAACATGTTCATTGATTTTAGAGAGAGGGGAAGGGAAAAAGAGAAACACTGACTGGCATGTGCCCCAACAAGGACTGAACCTGCGAGCTACGCATGTGCCCCAAAGAATTGAACCCGCAGCCCTTTGGTTTGCAGGATGACACCCAACCAGCTGAGCCACGCTGGCCAGGGCTTCACATGGCCTTCTTATAAGGACACCAATCATTGGTTTAGAACCTTCCCTAATTATTTTCATCATAAGGACCCTATTTCCAAATAAGGTCATATTCTGAGGTTCTGGTGGGCGTGACCTTTTGGGAGGGGAGGGACTGTTCATGCCAGGACAGTGGCCTTTTGTGTTCGGCTTCTTTCACATAGCAGTTTTTCAGGGTCATTCATGTTGTAGCATGTATCAGAATTTCATTCCTCTTTTATAGGCAATAATATTCCATTGTATGGACATACCACATTTTATTCATCCCTTCATTTGATAGGTGTTTGGGTTGTTTCCACATTTGGGTTTTTGTGAATATGCTGCTATGAAAATTTCGTGTACAAGTTTGTGTGTGGACATACGTTTTCATTTCTCTTGGGTTGGACTTGTTTAACTTTTAAATCTGTCAGTCATGATATATATTTATATAACTTTGTGGTAATGGCTGTTAGTTATTAAAATTCTTGTTCATTATCTGCCTCTTGAATTTACTTTGCATTTCAATGACTTTTCAGTAAGTCACCATTGGGGAATTATGTTTTGTGGGAAATAGGCTTTCTTTCCTTTCAACTCAATTTCAAACCTGTTGTTGACACACTAAAGAAAGCTATCTAGGCTCTCACTTGCCAACCTCTGGTCACTTGCTGATTTGTGCCCTGCCTTGTTTTTAGAAGTGGCAACATTTGATTTTTAAAACTATTTTGAAAGCATTTTCTCTTTGTGATATCCTGTAACCTTCCTCTCAATCCTGTGAGATTTGAGACTGCTCTTTTCTGACTGTATCTTGGGGTCCAGTTGAATTCCTTTTAGAAGAGCGACTGGAACGTAACCGTGACACAGAGAGGATGTGCCTCACCCCTCGGTACCACATTTCTGTTGTTTCTAGGCCCCCTTTTCTTCAGGTGCAGAGAAGGTGCGTAAGCCAACAGGGCGAGCTCAGCAGCCTAAAGCAGTGGTACTCAAACTCAAGCCTACGTCAGAATCACTGGCAGGGCTTGCGGAAGAGCAGATTGACTGCGTTCCACTCCAGGAGTGTCCAGACTGAGGCCCGTGGGCTGCATGCGGCCCGCTGTGTGTGTGAATATGGCTGAACACAAAATCATAAAGTTACTTAAAACATGATGAGATTTTTTTGTGTGTGATTAGGTGTCACGATGTATTTAGCATGTGGTCCAAAACAGCTCTTCTTCCAGTGTGGTACAGAGACACCAATGGTTGCACATCTCTGCTTCTGATTCAGTAGGCCTGGGGAGGAGCCTGAAGATGCATTTCTAACAAGGTCCCCACTGATGCTGATGCTGCTGGTCCCAGCATCACATTTTGAGAATCACAGGCCTAGACAACTAAATGTATTTATCATTTTGGGTGTCCTTCAATCAGGCCTTCTTAAATTTTAATGTGCATATGTATCACCTGGAGATACCTTTGACCGGTCCTGATACAATAGGCTGGGGAGGCTTCAGAGAGCTGGTTTCTAACCAGCTCTCAGGTGATGCCCATGCTGCCGCTTTGAGAAGCAGGGATTAAAAGAGTAGCCATATGCTGTCCTCTCCTTGGGTAGTTCTTTGTTTTTGTAAACTGTAATAACCCTACATGAAATAAACTTGCCAGGTGTAAGCAGGTGAACAGTATATACCTTACAATGGGTAGTGGATGGGGACCCTGAAGGTTACATGGTTGTTCTGGGAAACAAAACCAGAGCCCAGCATGGCCCGAATTAGATCCAAAGAGTAAATGCTTGAGACTTGAAGCATAATATCTGGAGTAAAGTTGTCCACTGAGATCTCTTAAATGTATATTTCCAGGTTCTGAAATGAATGTTTCTCAGGTCCTTTGATGAACCAGAATCAATTCTTTTTTAAAATATATATATTTTTTTATTGTTGACACTGTTACAGATGTCCACCATTCTCTTGTTCCTCCCCCCTTTACCCCCCAAAATAGATTCTTATAGGAGTTCTAAATTTATTCTTTTAAATCAATAAAGTTATGTTTTATATTTCTTTTTCTTAGCTTCTCAATAAATTAATGTAGACTTGACTGTATCAACTTTAGGGCTTTATTCTATATATTTTATACTTATTACCTAGAAGGATTATTGAAAACAAAATAAACATTCCATAAAACTAATTTTTAAATTGTTCTCTTGGCAGATCACTGACAACATTGGGGTTGGTTATATCGTCGCTGGCCGACCAGGCAGCTGGCAAGGGTAAAAATAAATTTGTGCCTTATCGGGACTCAGTCCTCACTTGGCTTCTTAAGGTAATTCAGCATTCCAGTGCTCTTTTCCAACTAAAAGTTGACTGTGTCAGAGGTGACAGCTGAAAGGTGTGTGCACAGCTAACTAAAAATAGAACAGCTGACAATGTTGTACTATTATCCCAATTCCTAGGAACAGAGAATGAAAGTCATTTCTGTTGCTTTTACCTCATGATAATGCTATTGATAGACATTATTCATTGTTGTGATATAGAGAGACCACATTTCATCTTGTCATAAAATTATTTGTGAAATACCCATTTCGACATAGCGTTTTCTTCACAGAGAATAATATCACACACATGCATTTACTGCTTTCATCATACCTGTTGTCCATGAAATGGGCCTGGTTTCCTGAGATGCCGTTTGAAATATTTTGCAGGACAACTTGGGAGGCAACAGCCAGACCTCTATGATAGCCACCATTAGCCCAGCAGCAGACAACTATGAAGAGACGCTCTCCACATTACGATATGCAGATCGAGCCAAAAGGATCGTCAACCATGCCATTGTGAACGAGGATCCCAACGCAAAAGTCATCCGGGAACTGCGGGAGGAAGTCGAGAAACTGAGGGAGCAACTCTCGCAGGCCGAGGTAATATACAGGACAGAGAATATTGTCAGAAATATTGTAATAACTCTGCATGATGACAGATGGGCACTAGTCTTACTGCGGTGACCACTGTGTAAGGTACATAAATGTCTAATTGCTGTGTTGTACACCTGAAACTTGTATAATATTCTAAGTCAACTATAATTTTTAAGTAAATATAAAAATAAAAATTCAGCCTGGTGTGCCCTATATTTGAAGTTTCCTGACTTCTTGTATCTGAGCAATAAGGACCTGCTTGCTTGCAGTCCTAGGTTATTTCCCTGTGGTTCAGCATTTCATTGTTGATTGGCATCTGCTATGTGCTTAGCATTGTGAAGACAGCATAATTAAAATCTTCTGTCCTAGGATACAGTCAAGGAAGCGGAAAATTAAGAGTTGCTGCTACCTCCTCATTGTTTGCTGCATTAAATCAGTTGGTCCTTGAGAGCATAGGTCTCTTCCACCTGAAAGCCAAAGAACCAATTGTGATGTTTTTATTAACATTGTAGACTGTATTTCCAAAGGGCTCTGCAGTTTTCAGAGAAGAATTGTGTGTCACCTCCTCCTTAAATCGTGGAACATAGCATGATCAAGGATAAATAAATGTTAGGAATAATTCAGAAATATTGTATTACCTTTCTCTATATCAGCCCCTGGTAGGAAACAAAATCAATAATTTTGTATTGTTGCCATCTTTCCTTGGCTTTACCTAGACTTTAACAATTGCATCCTCCTCCAAATAGCTGTTGCTTTAGGGAACTTACCAGGCGAGACACTGTCCCGTTTGAAATAGGTGATGTGACGGAGGTGTAGCCCAGGTTCCTTAGGTTGAGTCACATGTTTCCACATGGCAGGACTTGGGTGTGTGCTTCAGGCTTCTGAGTTCGCATTCCTTTGCACCACTTCGTTCTGAGCGTTGGAAGAGTCCTAAGGGTGGAAAAAACACAATAGTTGTCATTTTATTGAGCACTTATGTACCAGGCATTGTTTAAATACTATTTATCTCTATTGAATTATCTGCGTAATCATGAAAGTTATCAACAGGAGATAAACAGAAAGGAGTGAAGCCAGAGGTTTGAATACTCCATTAGTTGGTGGTTGGTTCTGACAGTTGTATTATAATTTTTTGTTTACATGTCTTTCTCTTCTTTCAGGGTGTGATCTCCTATAGTTCAAGAAGCTATGTTTCATTAAATTTTTTCATCCCTAACCCCTAATACAACCCTGAATCTGGGAGATGCTTAGCACAGTGCCTCCCACATCATAAGTGCTCAATAAATCTTGCCGTTTTTATTGTTGTAGTTATGTCATCAGTCAGTGCATCAAGCATAATTTTTTTTTATTGATGCCAAAAAGGGTAGCAAACACCTGAAAAATCAAAATGCTGATACCCTTTGAAGAGAGTCCTAATCCTGGGAGGAAAGTGTAATGCTTCGGGAGTTTGTTTAAAGATAGATGATGATCTACTTCTTTCCTCCTGTCTCGGAATCTGCATTTTCACTGTGACCATATAATCCAGTCCAGGTGGATAGAACACCTGGCCAAAGGAGAGACGAGCCACAGCAGGTTCTCCTAGAATGCTCACATGTGTCCCCAGCCCTGCATGTCACTTGCAAGCTCTGTTCATACTGTGAGACTCAGCCATGCTCAGCTGGCCTCCAGATCGTCGCCGCTTCAGCTGCTTGTCCAAGCTCCACCATCTTTCCTGTTCACAGGGTTATACTCATGTTAGCAGAGGGTGTCAAAGCATATTGTTGCAAATTAAAGGCTTCCTGAAATTTACAAACTACATATTATCTGTTTTTAGACCCCTTAGTTATTCTCACTAAATAAACTCAAAGGGAAATTACTCCTCTTTTGAGCAGATGTCTTTTAAGCAGATAAATAAACTAAGTTTATTCCATTATAAGAAAAGTAGTTGGAGGGGCCCCAATTTAAATTTTAAAATAAGTAAGAAGAATTTTCACCTTTCCTGGTAGGTTAATGTAACCAGAATGCCTTTATTTGTAATGTGCCTTGATCTCTGTCTTATTGAAAAAGAAATCTTAAAAAAAATAAAATAAAATGAGAAATGTATGAGGAAAAAAAAGAAAAGGAAGTCTGCTTAAGTAAACTTTTTTCTAACTTTCTATGTTGAAGATGAACTTTAGCATCTTTTAAGTCTTTAAGTCTGAAATTTAAGTATGATGGGTAAAATTACTTTGTAATGATTTGTATCAGTTTAATTCAGGGCACTAGTATTTCTTTTTCTCCTTTAAATAGCAGCAGTCATTTTGCCTCTTACATTCCACTTGATTAATAAAGGTCTAAACCCCACACTGACAGTGTGTGAATTAATTGCTTCCAACAGACTATTGATAACTGCTTAAGAAGGACAGTAAGTGATTGTCTTGTTACATGGTGGAAAAAATTAGAAAATCAGATAGCTCTGGTTTCATTTTAAAGGCTATGAAGGCCCCTGAACTGAAAGAGAAGCTCGAAGAGTCTGAAAAGCTGATAAAAGAGCTAACAGTGACTTGGGAAGAGAAGCTGAGGAAAACAGAAGAAATCGCACAGGTAGCTCGATAATGTAGGCCTGAAATGCTGTGGTTCTTCTTCATTTCCTGTCTTTTCTGTGTCGTCAGTCACTCGTCATCCTCAGCAAGTCTTTTGAGAACTTCCTTCTGATGAACTAGACTGCAAAGACCAGTTTAGACGCTGGCTTTGTGTCTTTGTCAACTGCTGTCTGGTCTGTGTGTCTGCTACAGGTGTTCGATAGCACTGAATTCAAGCAGGGATGGTATAGGAAGTATTTTAATATTTCCTGTTTATCACATTTAAACAAAAATCTGTTGTGATTTTAGGTTACTTGGCATAGCACATGGCAACCTGATTGGCAGAGAATTTGTAGCATACAGAACACTCTAGCTTTTCCAGTGTATTTGATTCTTTGGGCATGTTAGAAAATGCTGTGTGAACTTCCCTTGAGATAAAATATAAAGCAAGGACTAATTCTGCACAAGTGTGTGATTATGTGTCTTATGAATCTCTACACTATGCTTTCCATAAACATTTTAAGTTCACTGACCATTTGGAAATAATAGACTAGCCTAAACAAGTTGCTTGAAAGCAGTGACTGGAACCTAGTCCAGCTGTTTGGACACATCCCTAAATTCCTACCCCTCTTAACATTGCTTTCTGTTTTTCCTTAGCACTTAACTCCATTGGAAATTACATATATTTACTCATCTGTTTTTTTTATAGTCTATCTCCTTCCACTAGAATATAAGTTTCATGAAAGAGAGGGGCCTTGTTTGCTGTTGAATTCTCAGCACTAGATCAGTACCTAGTCATGAGAGAGTGAGTGAATGAATGAATTCAAGGCCTTCTGCAATAGCGACCCAATGAATGAATGAACTCAAGGCCTTCTGCAATAGGGTCCCAACCTGCTTTCCAGCCCCGTCTCCCACTGCTTTCCCACATTTAGTAGGAGTTCTTGGCACCTGTAATCCTCCAGTATGCCCAGAGTCTTTACTGGGCTTTCCTGTGCCCTTCCCATGGAATACTCTGCCTTTATCTTGCTACTCCCTCATTTCTTCCTGTTGAAATTCTTCTTATGCTTCAGGAACCACCTTAAGTGTTCGCTCTTCCTGAAGCCTTTCTGGTCCCTTAACCCATCGTGATCCCCCTCCTGGGAAGGCCACAGCACGTTGCCCGTCAGCAGTGATACAGAGCTCTCCTCTTTTGTCTCCAGTTATGTGGTCTCCCTCCTCTACTAGATGCTAAGCTCCTCTAGGGCAAGATGGGGTCTGGTTCACTCTTGGTGCTTCCAGAACACTGACCAAAGACGTCACACATTTTAGGCTGTAAATAAACTTGTTCGAGCTCCGTAGAATGTGTAATTTCATTGGCATTGGCCCCAGAAACAGTGACTTACACTTTCCGTGGATACATCTGGTGAATAGAACAACAAACAGAGAGTTCCCCGCGTTTGTCTGCTTTGTGCGCAGGAGAGACAACGACAACTCGAAAGTATGGGGATTTCCCTGGAGACATCTGGCATCAAGGTGGGGGATGACAAGTGCTACTTAGTCAACCTGAATGCAGACCCTGCTCTCAATGAACTTCTGGTTTATTATCTAAAGGTAAGAGGGTATGTAAACACATGGTTGCAATCCTGATTTGTTTGTGTACAATTCACAGTTGAACCTGGGTATCTGTCCCCATGATTTTGCTTTTCTTATCCAGCTTAACCCTCCTTAAAAGTAAGAGGATTCATACTACAGTCAGGTTACTATTGAGAATGAAAACCAGCTGTTTTGTATTATCCTGAGGCAGTGCATTGAGGTTATTTCCTGTGACCATGAGCATCAGAGGTGCACAAGTGGGCAGCTGAGGGTGACATGTTGACCCCTGGCTGTGGCGACAAGAGTTCTGACAATATATAGGTTCGATCACAAAAATCCTGAGAAGCTCTGGAGAGTCTCAGTTATGCTTCTGAGTAATTCTAAGGCAATCTCAAGATCAGGATAAGGCTAAAACAAACTCTTGTGGTACATTAGATAGCTAGGGCTCTTCTGTAACTTATCTCTTCTAGACATACATCCACAGAAAATAACTTTTGGTCCCATAATCACCCATTTAGTGTGGAAATGGGATGCCACCAACCATGTTGGATAGCTTATTGCCTCCAATTCCAAACATCCACAGCCCATTTGCACTCTTTAAAAATGTGTAAGGGATTTCAAAGAACTCGTGTATCTGAGTTACATCTATCTATATTTACTATATTAGGTACTAAATCTGAGACCATTTAAAAATACAAACTTGGCCCTGGCTGGTGTGGCTCATTGGATTGAGTGCCAGCCTGCTGACCAAAGGGTCACCAGTTTGATTCCCAGTCAGGGCACATGCCTGGGTTGTGGGCCAGGTCCCAATTTGGGAGCGTGTGAGAGGCAACCAATTGATGTATCTCTCATACATCGAAGTTTTTCTCCCTCCCTTCCCTTCTAAAAGTAAATAAATAAAATCTTTTTAAAAAAGTACAAACTTGTACAGGTACACAGTCCATTAATCTTCAGAGTCATGACATCACACACCATGTAGCCTCTGGAAAGCACTGTAGACTTGTGATAAAATGAGAGTGCAAAGGCAAAGAGCATCTTAGTATTTTTATTAGTTTTGACTTCATGAGCCTCTTGAATGGTTCTCAGAGACCCCCACAGGTTCTCAGACCATGTTTTTAGAAATGCTGACATATTTTGTTAGGGGAAAATGAAGACATCTGTTTGGAATAGGGCACCCTGACTGAGGCCATTTTTCATCCTACACAAACAGCTTCTGATATGGTAGTATGTAAATAGATGTTGTATGTGTTGGGTACTTAGGTAACTGTCAAGGATTGGGGAGCTAGAGACTTGAAGGCAGCTTGTATAAATGGTCCACACACATAAACCTCTAAATAAAGAGAAATTACCCCCTTGTGAAGGGTCAGATAGACACCTTTTTAAGGATTCTGGTCTGCTTAGTGAGAGAATATACAAAATGCAATAGAGAATAAGCCAGATTGAAGCAAGGAGCTTTCTATCCTCCTTTTTATTCTACCCTTTCCAGAGACATTATGTAACAAAAATGGTACCTGATTTGTTGACAGTCCACAACACTTAAGATCTGTTCATTCAGGAGTGATTAAGGGGAAAGGAATTATTTCTGGAGTCCCATTTTGAAAGACCAGGGCTTCCCCTTTCTTAGCGGAATAGAAAGTGTTGTTATCATAACGGTTAAATGACTTTTAGAGCCAGAGAAAAGCGAAGGAGACAGCAGTGGCTTGTATCACCAGGAGTCACGGCCCCCGTGCGTGTGAGGTTCAAGGTCCTCAACATCGCGTTAATCTGCACATCATGTAACCGAGAGGCTTCTTCTAGTATTACTAGTAATACTAGTATTAGATGCTCAGCTGTTTTTAACACTTTAAAAGTTATGTAGTTTAGCCCTGGCTGGTGTGGCTCAGTGGACTGAGCACCAGTCTGGGAACCAAAGGGTCACCAGTTCGATTTCCAGTCAGGGAACATGCCTGGGTTGCAGGCCAGGTCCCCGGTAAGGGGTGTGCAAGAGGCAACCACACATTGATGTTTCTCTCCTCTTTCTCCCTCCCTCCCCCTCCATCTACAAATAAATAAAAATAAAATCTTTAAAAGTTATGTATTTTCAAGTATAACTTTCCATGAAACATTTTTAGTGGCTCTTGAATTTATATAATTGTTTTCAAAGCACTTTTGCTGTTAACTCAGGTGGGCCTTAAAAGAATCCTGTTAAATAAGTCAAATTAATATTATCATCTTTGTTTTAAAGAAAAAAGAACTTGAGGCTTGGAGAGTGAAATGACTTGCCTGTGGCCACATAAATAAGTTGTCAAGTTAAAATTGGAACTCAAAGTATTCTACTGTCAAGTCTGATTTCCTTTAATGTTAAAGCAGTATCTGATCACTGTTGACCAGGGCCACCCCCCACCCCTGCCAATCCTGTTTTAACATTTTTTAAAAAGGTAATGTATTAAGGTAAGCTTTGACTTACAGTGCTCCAGACATCTTGCGTCTCCTGTCTGATTCACTGTGGTCATGCATTTGCTGTTTGGTTATTGAAATTGATTGTGATGAAGTTGTAAGTAACTTGTAAATAAGAGTTTTTGCTTTCTGTAATACTCTGTTCTAGGACCATACAAGGGTGGGTGCAGACACCTCTCAGGACATTCAGCTCTTTGGTATAGGCATTCAGCCCGAGCACTGTGAGATTGATATCGCACCCGATGGCGATGTCACTCTTACTCCGAAAGAAAATGCAAGGTAAGAGTAGATGGCTACTTACCATAGCTTGTGCATCTCATTTTCCAGAGGAGGAGACTACCCTTTCTTTTTGCTTCAGTTATATCAAAGTTAAGGCTACAAGGATTGCTTTCCTGTTATACAGAGCTGGGTAGCAGCATTTCAAACACCTGCTTTGGGGTAGGCTGATTCTGCTTTGACCGGCACTATGTTTATCTAAACTTCAGTTTCCTCCTGTGGTTAAGTGAAGCTAACGGTAGACAAAACATGCATGTCACTTGGCTCAGTGCCTGACACATAATAAATATTGAATGAAATTAGTTGTTACTCAATGTAATGCATTGTGTAAAAGCAGTTAATCAGATAACTCTGTTGTTTTGAAAAATTACTAAACCAGGCTGTAATATGTAAAAACTTGAGAATTGACAGAATAATGTATTCATTTTTAGTACTATTAAATGATGTTTAAATTATTTAATAATCAGGCATACTATTTAAATAAAGTTCTATAAGGATATTCATTAACATACAAATATTGTAATTCAGAACACTCATTTTTATGAGGAAAACATTATACTTATTTCAAATTATTCTGTTAATATTGGCCATATAAATTTCTAAGTAATGAAAAACTGAGACTTAAAATAATAGCATACCTGATACATGAAAATTTGTAGATCTCATATTATAGTGATATTATTTTATTAAAATATTTAATGGTGAAATGATACTATTCCTTAATTTTTAGTAATTCCAAGTTCAGATAGTCCTTAGCCTTATACTGTATACTCCTCTGTTAGAAGCTTTGGATTTCTTTTTTTTTTTTTTTTAAGATTTTATTTATTTATTTTTAGAGAGGGAGAGGGAGGGAGAAAGAGAGAGAGAGAGAAACATCAATGTGCGGTTGCTGGAACCCGTGGCCTGCAACCCAGGCATGTGCCCTGACTGGGAATCGAACCTGCGATGCCTGGTTCGCAGCCCGCGCTCAATCCACTGAGCTACACCAGCCAGGGCAGAAGCTTTGGATTTCTTTACACTCTTTCTTTGAAATATAATTAACAAATACATTTATATATATTTACAGTGTGCAACATGGTGTTTTGATCATATTCTCTTCTAACAGTATGTCTAAAAATGATTTTAATCAGCACATTTTTTCGTACCCAATTGTAATTCCGTTCCATGTCTTTTCATCCTGCTCCTCTTTTTTCCCCACCCCACCCAGTCTCCAACTTGCCTGGGACCCCAGGGCAGCAGTTCATTCATTCAGTGTACTTCGCTCCATGCTCTGTGCTGGGAATGCCTGGTGGCGGGGAGTGTGCGGAACAACAGTTACTGTACAGGAAGATGAGTGCTTTTTTTCAAGTGATCTTTACAGCCTGCAAATCTGATCACTGAGGAAGTGTGGGATATTTGTGGGACTGGAAGTGAATATTTATTATATTGTAATGGGAACACAGCCAGTGGCAGTGGAGGAGAAGAACAAAATGTATTTGACAATTATTTGAAAGTCAGAAAATTGTAGTGATCTGCTTGGGGACAGAATGGGACTCAATTAGCGAAGAAAAAGGGGGAAGTCAGCAATGATGACAGGTTCTTATCTTGGGAGACTAGATAAACAGTGGTGCTGCTAAGCCAAATAAGGAATACAAGAGGAGGAACCAGTTTGTAGGATGATAGGTCTGAGTGGTAATGAGTTCAGTTTGGGATACTTTGAAGTGTCCTTGGGCTGTGAAGCTGCACTAAAGATAGAGAATTGGACATTAGCAGTGCTGCCTCTCTTGAAAGTGGATTGAGTGTGTGTAGTGTGAAAATTAAACCAATGTTTTTGGGGTAGTCTGAGGATAGTCCATGAAGGAGGCTGAGACAGGGGGGCCAGGGAGTCAGTAGAGGTAACAGGAAGATACAGTCATGGAAGCTAAGGGGAGAGAAAATTGTAAGGAAGCAGAGGTCAGGATAGAAGCTAAAAAGATTCTTTTGTGTTTAGCAATTAGGAAGGCACCAGCAACTTTGGGGTGTTTAGGTACCATATAGTTCTGGGTATAGAAGGAAAAATGCAAAGAAGAGAGAACAGTAGGTGAGGAAGTGAGTCAAGAGTCTTGGTTCCGAAGATGGAAATGGGGTTGAGGACATAGTAAGAGAGGGACATGGGGTTAAGGACTATCATTGTTACTTCCTATCTACCCTCAAGTCTACTGATTCTCTCTATAGTACTGTCTTAACCATTCTATTGAGTTCTTGATTTTAATGTCTCTATTCTTCATTTGTAGAAGGTCAGGAGGCCCGTTTTTAGATATGTTCTCTCATGGTAGTCTTGTTTTTACTCCAGTGCATGCCATTAATAATTTCATTTTACACATTTTATTGTCTTTATTTGAGAATTCTGTTCTTTGAAGTTGTTGGGGCCTCAGTCTGTTTGTTGTATCTGCTGATGAGTTTGCTTCCTAAACAGTTTGTGGTTTCTTAGAGGCACTCATCTTCAGCAGTTCATCTGTGGGCGTCTTGTGCCTGGGTGAGGGCACATAAATCCCTGCAGAGAGGCTTTATGCTTTCTTGTTCCGAACATCCCAAGCATGTGTCCAACCAGAAATTACTTTTTATCCTGACTTCTTAGCTTAGGTACAGTACTAAACCAGACAGCTTCCTTAACTTTTTCTTTTTCATTCAGAGCATACTATAAATGGTAGAGTGATATGTTCATATGTGTGTTGAGGGTCGTGCACATGTGTGCATGCATGTGTCTGTATGTATCCCTGGACAGGGTCCTCTAGAGACAGAAATTATCTCGTAATTTAGCGATAAGTTATAGAGGCAAAGCCTACTGTATTCCTCTCTCATGTACTCTGGAGCTGCTCTCAGTGTTGCTCTGGAATGACACTGCCCAGGAGAACATCCTGAGGAAATGGGAAGGTTCCGTGACTGCTAAGACCACTTTGGTGGCCACTAGTGAGGTGGAGCTCTTGAGCCTTGAAGTATGGCTAGGGAGCGTGAGGAACTGAACTTTTAAAATTATAATTCTGTATTAAAAATAATGAAGAACACAGAGGGACACATCTCTATTATTGGTCATACTGCTGTTTCTAGAATTTCTGAAGAGCCTTTTAGATATCTCAGCAAACAGTGGGCATATATGTTCCTTAGAAAGTGACTAGTGAAAGTTTGTTTTTTAGGTAGAAATGTATTCCATAAAACTTTCAAAAAAACCCTTTTCATCATCCTTTGGCAAAAACGTGTACATGTATTTGTATACATATCTATGTATGTATAGACATACCTATATATTCTGATCTTATGTTCCAGTTTGCAGATGACTACATTAGTTCCTAATGCCAAGTAGATGGGACACAAACTTTTGAAGCTTGAGTTACAATGATGAGAGTCATTTTCAATGGCAAGAATGAAGAGAACATGTTAGTGTAAAAATATACACACCAAAGTTTTATCATATTTATATATGAAAGATTACAATGATTTAAGAGAGTATTTCCAGAGTACTCTTATAAGTAAAAACTTAGCTACTTGACTTGAAATATTTCTACAAAGGAGTGATTATTTCCTTATGTGAGTTGTACTTATTCCTTAACTCTGCTTTAGAGTCCTATAAATATTAGAAGCCAGAAAATGATATTATTACATGAGAAAAATAACATTGAAATATTAAAACTCAAAATATTACTCATTTTTTCTCCATTAAACTTCTCCTGATAGTTCTTTAGTAAATTAAATTTTAGTTAATTATCCCCCTTATTTTTTTTGTTTTAATATATCAACAAAATCTCTTTTTTAATTAAAAGAAACATTTATAAAAAGACCAAAATTTTCAGCACTAAAATTTTCAGCACGTAAAAGATGTCAGTGACTGTGCGCTAGCTGTGTCAGAGGATCGGTCAGTGAGATCTAAGCAGAAAGCTTTCACAGTGGGTTATTCAGGCGACTGACTCCGCAGCCCCTTGATAGCTGGTAAGCCCTGGTAAAGTTGCAATGTAAGAAATGCTGCCCTGTTGAAAGATCACCTACAAATGTCCACTGGGCTAAGTTGCTTCTTCAAGGTTTGTTTCAGACCCATCAGAGACGCATGGGCCAACCCAAACCCAGAGACGCAGTGCACATTATTTGCAGTGCAATAACAAAGACTGTCAGAATTGCCTCCCTCACCCCCAGTTGTTAGTTTTGCTTTACAATATTTTCGGTTGCTGTTTGGGATTTAAGCATGGTATTCTTTTTATGTTTTCTTCATCTTTATTATGGAAAAAGATATAAAAGTGGAAAGAATGCTATAATGAACCCCCATATATCTATAATCCAGCTTCAACACAAGCACCTCACAGACAAACGTTTTATTTACATGCCCTCCACATCTCCTTCCTCCCTCTTTGGGTTATTTTAAAAGTAATTCCAGACATAATAACTTTGCATCCTTAAATATCTCAGCTTACATCTTTTAACAGATGAATATTCTTAAACATAACTTTAATACCATCATGCCTAAAATAATTAACAATAATTTCCTATTAATCATCATATATTCAGTGTTCAGATTTCCCCAATTACCTCATAAATGTTTTTCAGTTGTTTTTTGAAATCAAGATCCAAATAAGAGCTGACCTTTGTCATTGGTTATTATATCTCTTAAATCTCTTCTAGTCTATGAGTTCTTCCACCCTCTCCCCTCAATCCCTTTTTTCATGCATTGTTTGTTGAAGATGCCTAGTTGTTGGCCTAGAGTTTCCTGTTGCCCGCATTTTGCTCATTGCATCCCATGGCATCATTTGGCACCTTCCTCTGTCCTCTGTGTTTCCTAAATTGATATTTACATATAGAAGCTTGATTAGATTCAGCTCAAATTTTTACAAAAGTATTCCGTAGGTGGTGCTGTCTGTCTCCTACAGGCTGCATACCACATCAGATTCTCTCCCCTTGGGGGCATTTGCAGCCCTGGATTTCAGTGCTTATCAGCGGTCTCCAACCTTTTTGGCACGAGGGACCAGTTTCATGGAAGACAGTTTTCCCAAGGGGGTGGGGATGGTTTGGGATGATTCAAACACATAACATTCAAGCTCACCTCTGGCTGTGCAGCCTGTTCCCAACAGGCCACGGATTGCTGCTGCTCCGTGGCCCGGAGGTTGGGGACCCCCTGGCTTAGATCATGTGTTTTAGAAGTGGTTATAATTCTCCTATTCCTTCTTCAGGTATTAATAGAATACATCTATTAAGAGAAAGTCCCCACAGTTATCTCTTTAGCTACTGGGGCTGGGTTTTGTGCTCTTTACCATTCAGCTGACCATTTCCCTGGTGTTCCTTCAGGTCCTGTGTGAATGGCACCCTCGTGTGCAATACCACCCAACTGTGGCATGGTGATAGAATCCTGTGGGGCAATAACCACTTTTTCAGGTAACGTCTTTGTATTCACTAATATTTTCATATATATTTTTTATCTGAGTGCAAAACAAGTTGATTTTCTCTAATGGTGAAAACTCCACAGAATTAATTTACCTAAGAGGAAACGGCGAGATTGGTTGAAAGACTTTGAAAAAGAAGCAGGCCCACCAGAGCACGACCTGGATGCAGCCAGTGAAGCTTCTTCGGAACCAGACTATAACTATGAATTTGCACAGATGGAGGTTATCATGAAAACACTGAATAGTAATGGTAAGGCCCTCACTTCAGATTTCTGTGTCTTGGGCAGTTCCTGATCTCACCACATTCAGTGAAGGATAAGTATGTAGGTTGTTGTGCCATTCTGAAAATGTAGACACATCACATTCCTTAAAAAGGCCATAAGTGAGGGGCTAATGAAAGTATTCCAGAACTTGGTCAGCTCTCCTCGATATAACCAGGAAGTAGGTGGAAGCTTTTGGGGACCCCACATTCTCAGGCCAGTTGTTGGAACATTTCCATGGTCCTGGAGTGCTGAGTGACTGTGACGGAATTCCTTCCCAAATTTCCTCTTGCAGAGCCCTTCATTTCTCAGTCCTTCAGAGCATGAAAATCACCAGGAGAATATTACTGGTAATCCAGAAATTTCAAATAGAATCTATTGGAGAGATAAAAGTCACAACATTTTACTATAAACTCAATTGAAAATTATACCCTAAAGAGACTGACTTAAAAATTAGTGCTGGCTTGTGTGCCTCAGTGGATTGAGTGCTGGCCCATGAACCAAATGGTTGCCAGTTCAATTCCTGGTCAGGGAACATGTCTTGGTTGTGGGCCAAGTTCCTGTTTGGGGGCATGCAAGAGGCAACTGATTAATGTATCTCTCACACTTTGATGTTTCTCTCCCTCCCTTCTCTTTTCTCTAAAAATAAATAAAATATATTTTTAAAAAAAGATAGCTAAAATAAAAGCTTTTATGGGTTCTTTGCTTGACCTACAGTCTAGCCTATCTCAGATCCTTAAGGAATAGATTCTTCTTAAAGTATTATTTCCAGACCCCCCTTTCCAGAAGGTTTTCAGTGATTGTATTGAAGTTCTTCCTATCTGTGCTTAAAAGGAAGTCCTTTACCTACTTTCTTCTTCTGTGCTTACACACTTACGTGAGTTCAGTAAAATACACACCAAAGTTTTTTCTTGCTTTCTTTTATAAATCTGCTTCTTCCTTTTCCCATCTCCCAGTCTTCTAATCTCCACACTTTGTACCTGGGATCTAGATGCTGGACAGGAAAGTTCTCCCGTTACCAGGCACAAGACTACGTTTCTAGGACTGGAACTGTTTTACAGGGATATGGTTGAGGACTACATCCAGGAGCACATGAGCAAGTTGATTTCTCGATGTTGTCCAGCCTTACTTTCCCATTCGTCTGTTCTTCAGATACCTGAGGGTCCCTAACTTGAACGAGGGAGGGTGTCCAAGAACCCTGAGAGCCCTACCTAGGCTCTCCAGAAGGGCAGCCTCCACCTGGCAGGGTGCTTAAAGAGTATTTTGGTTTTCACAGTTGAGCTCTTCCCTTAAACATTTACTTTCCCATTCTACTGCTTGAATAAGCATATAATTTGAACATGGCTAGTGAGTGGTTGGCCAGATCTCTGGCACATCAAATTGGGGATTCTGTTGCAAAAATAAAGATTTTGATTTATCTCTATTTATGGATTTTTAGCCTCAAGGACCCCACTTTTTAATTATAAAGATGAGGTTTGAAGAAAAGGTCAGATTGAGAAACAAGTGTAGTGTAACAACAAAAAAGGAGGGGAAAAGTAACTTTATGAAAAAAGTTTCGCGATTTCTTGTTTTAAGCATGAAGATTACAGATTAAATTAGCTATTGGAGCTTTTGACACTGCAGCACAGGGTGGACCACAGCTAGAAATCAAGCTTCAGTTCACCCTGCTACTTGCTCAGCAGGGCGGCAGAATCCCAAAAGACATTTCAAGTTGATGTTCTGACATCAGGATCACATTAACACATCATTTAACAAGGCACCTGAGCAACAAGCCTCCTGTGAATGACTTTTTGGAAGCCTGGAGGGACATGGCTATTACAGGAGGGTGTAGGCTCCACACTCCAGCTGGAAGAACTCCCATTTCAAGAGAACTTATTTCTTTCAGTGAGGTTGCAGAATTCTAGACGTCCCTGTCCCCTAACTCTGCAGAGTCTGCTAGTATCAATTGAGGCATGTATCATCCCATATCACAGATTTCTAATTTAATCCAGTTGCTACCTTGTTATCATATACATAGTAAATCCCTGAATAACCAATGAGTATTTAGTAAATATTTGTTAATTCCTTCAGTCCTCCTGACCAAACTAATAAGTCATCAATAGCCTGGTTCATGGTATTAACATAAGTTATTCATTTGTATTCCAGATCTGGCCTTGCTCTCCAGTGTTGATTTTATCTACTTAAAAGTAATGTTTTCCTCTCCCCTCCCGATTGCTTACCCAAGTTCTTGGTAAATGGAGCTTCCCTGTGGGGCACATAGACATGTTCTGATACAAGTACGGAAATGCTGGCGGCTGGACACTGTTCTTACAATTCCCCTCTGCTACTAGGTGGCTTCCCAGTAATAAGTCTGTCTGCCTGGTGGTCGTCCCCTTGGTGGTCCTATTTGAAGATTCTCTTCCCTCTCCTGTGGTTTCAGACGAAGCTCCTCCACAAACAGTGGGATAAAGGTTTTCACTGATTGGCATTAGCATGAGGGAGCTTGAGAGGGTTTTAGTAGTGCTGCTGACTGATGCTTGTGCTCCATGCTTTGGCAAAATCTAACGTGATTGGGAAGAAGCTGACCTTTTCTGCCAGTGGTGCTCTGCGTCCTTGATTGAGGAATGTTCCCTTTTCAGTTAAGATCCCTGCCTCCCGTGTCCCACCTCCACTACCTTCCCCACGGTTAAAATCTAGTAGCTGTTCTTTTCTCTATGCATCCAACAGCATGAAAGTGTTGCTGGTGCCCCTGCTACTGCTGCTGCTAATGGCTTTATTACTGTTGAAAGCACAGCAGTCAGAACATTTTTCTGTGTATGCATTTACCTGCATTATCCCAGTAACAGAATAGAGTAATACGTTTTCAGTCTCTAGAGTAAATAATGACCGAAAACTCAATTCATTTGAATTAAGAGTAAAAGCAAGCCACCTAGTATCTGTAGACAATATGCCTTCTCCCCAAGGGTTCAAAATTAGGAATCAGACACTCATCTATTTCACAGAGTCAATGGTGGCTCTAAAGTAAAGAACAGTCATACAGCCCGCTTATTCCATCTGGGATTAAAAGGTTCTTTTGTCCCCAAAGAGATCTACTTCCCTTCAGTTTGGTGCCTTGGGCCTCTTGGTATGAATGAATTCTAACTCTCTTTATCACATAAATGCCCTCCAACCACCACCACCATCACCACCACTCTCTCTTTTCCATTCTTGGGAAAGACAAGTAAATTTGAGCTCATTTCATAGTTGCATACCAGGCAAACAATAAACTAATGAAGGAGAGAAGTGCTCTGCCCAAAGTAAATGTGGTCCTTTTTTCTCCTCCTAAAATACCACCCTCCTGGTATCTTGGCCTCAGGCGCCAGACTCACTGCGTTTTAAAACAGCTCATTCAAAAGGAGGAAAGTGATAGGGGGAAATTAAAACTGTGGGCAATGTTTTGATAGTTGATTGGTCACTTGAAAATAAGCCAAATAATCTTTGGCTTCTGTCCTAGGCCTTATGGAGTCAGATTGACTTGCTGATTAGAGTGATCTATTTTTTAAAATATAGGTAGTGATAAAGGGTTGAAACTGGTAAATTTGAAAAGAAAATGTTATCAAATATGTATAAGAGAAAGGTGTTTCCAGACTTGTGTTAGGGTTAGAATTTAAAAAACAAACAAACAGAAACTCAGCCCCTGTACTTCCACCAGTGCAGAGTCCCGGGGAGGGCTTGCCAGGCTGCAGTGGAGCAGGTGCAGGGGCAGTTGCTTTGGGTGGCTCTGTCTTTCACAGCTGCACATTGGTTTGTGGCCACTGACAAAGCCTGGGGAGTACTAGGGGTATCAGTCATGGCACCTGCTGAAGCAGTTTAAGCAGGCTCGGTCACACTGCCTCTGCATGGGGTGGAGCCCTGCGGTGAAATCCCCTCCGCTTCAGAGACCTAGGATCCTGTGTGTTCCTGCACACCACTGACTAACAAGTGGACATGAGGGTTAAATATCTTATTTAGGGTCTTTTAGCAAAAACCCTAGCATATACTTGTATGAAGTGGTATGTTTTCCAGTCTTCTCTCTCTAGAAAAGGCTTCTCTCTTAACTCATAAACACTGAGCTAAGGCTCTTGAAAATAAGGCTGTGTGTAAATATAAATCGATGGCAAGGACCTTGTTTTTTACTTTTTAAACCTCAAGTCTGAATAGAGCAAAAATATGTACTGTCTGAGAAATATATTTTTAAAAATTTCTGAAGGAGCTTTCACTCTCCAGCCCTTGTGTTTAAAAGTCCTTCAGACTCCCTCAAAAAACTCCCCATGTTCTTTTTTTTTCCAGAAATTTTGGGTCTATGTTAGAAGAAGTTCTAATGCTTCGGGGTACATAGATTTTTACTGTATAGCAAATGTCTTGTCCACTCGTGGTCTTTGTGTAGGATTTTTATTTTATTTTATTTTTTGGCGAGGGTGAGCTGAGGGGGCTGATGGTGGTGGTTAATTTTCCATCACGTTTTCAAGTAACATATTTTAGAGACTCTATGAAGCAAACCATTCTGCCTATATCAGAGACTCTATATCAGCAAAGAACAGTATTTTTTTTTAATTTGGGTTTGGCAAAAGTAGGTTTTATGCTTGTGTGAGAATCACAGTTTATTTTTCTATTATTATTTATAAATCATTGAGTTATTTTGTTCATATTTTTCCATATGAACAACTGTAAACCTACTTTTGCCACATCCTGTATCCTTTAACAGAGTACTAGTTCTGAGCAAAACATTGGAAGTTAGAATACTGCATTAATTTACTACTGAGTTTATGTCTACCCCAGCCAGTTAGCACTGATCTGAGGTCAGATGTGATCTTAGGTCAGCGCCTTAACCTTTCCGAGCCCCAGTTCCTCATCTCTGCAGTGGGAATGATACACCCTCTTAGGTTTGATGATGCATGCAAAGGGTATATATAGCTCCTGTACGTGAGATACAGCCAGTAGCTAATCAAATTATTATTGTCATTGTGGTTGTCGTTTTTATTTAAAAAGCTCACTGATGCTGTGCATATCATGATATTTTCATTGCTTTCTACTTTTTGTTTTGTATGATTTAACCTTATTTTTTTAAGTTGATGCTCTCTTTTTCTCTTACTGCTCATATACAGATTGGTACAACTTATGCGCTTATTTCACAAATTGATAAGGGCCTTCTGGAAAAGTCTGTCAGTAGCTATCATCAGGTGTTATGCAAAATCTTAATTTCCCACTGTTATCCTGGAAATTAAACTGACAGTCAGTATGTGGAAATAGAACACAGACAGCTCTGAGTAGCTGGCAAGTGTGTCCATATATAAGGTGGAAATTAAGTCCCAGGCTAGTCTGAGAATATGAACATGTCTCGGTCACCTGTTCCTACAGGAAATGTGTATGCAGCGGTGACTTTCCAGGCAGTCTAACATGCTGTTTCCCTACAGTCTGCTCACTTACTGCCAGTAACATTCTTCTGTGTACACGAGGCCAGCACCTTAATCTTTCTCTGTGGCTTTGAGTTCATTAGTCCTCACCAAACCAGTTAGCTCTCCCTCAGCCAGTTAACTCCTCAGGGTCAAGTCTTACCTGCATTCCAACCCCCTCTAGTCACAGTACGTCAGCTTCTGAGCATGACCTATTGGCATTTTTATGCCTGTTCACATGTATAGATATTGGTGATCTCTAGATGTGCAACAGCAAGAATCACAAAAAGAGCCATTTATTTTTGCAAGTGAATTATCCTCTTAGTTTTCAGCCCCTGAAAAATTGCCAGACACTGTACTCAGTATTTTCATATATATACAATGATCTCTAAGTTTCGTTCCTCTCACATTACAGAAATTCAGGAGTAGTACGATTTGTGGTTAAAATCAGAAATATAAACCATTTGTCATATACCAAAACTGAGTGCTAAATGGGCATAGAAATTCACCACCATAAAAATCAAATCTAGTATGGCTGCATCTTTGACATTATCCTCGATTTCATGACGTTTTTCTTCTCAGTGCATTGGATCTCCTCCCCCTTACACTCTGCTTATAGTAGATGTATCATTAGGATAAGCCCATCACATTGAAGAAAATAACATATTTATGTATATGGACTGTACCTAAAGTGTTAGTGAAAAGAAAGCTGACAGGATTTCCCACAGGACCGCTCAGGCCTCTGCTGGAAAGCACATCAAAGGGCCATTTTCTGGGGGAGGGAGGAAGTAGCTCTTGCTGAAGCAGCACAGGCTGGCTGCCCGTCTTAGCCACCACTGAACACACCTTGCCTTGTCTCTTGGCTCACCAGACCCAGTTCAAAATGTGGTTCAGGTCCTGGAGAAACAATACCTGGAAGAAAAGCGGAGTGCACTTGAGGAGCAGCGACTCATGTATGAGCGAGAGCTGGAGCAGCTCCGCCAGCAACTGTCTCCTGAGAGGCAGCCCCGGAGCAGCGGCCCGGACCGCCTGGCCTGCAGCGGCCAGACTGCTCAGCAGAAGGTGACGCAGTGGGCAGAGGAGAGGTGAGGATGGGCTCCAGGGCTGTGGGGCTTGGAGGGAGCGCTGTGAGACAGCCAAAGGGGGATAAACCCAACACAGAAGGAAATCTTAATCCCATTTCTGGATTGTTTGCAACTGGCTTTTCTTTTCAGGGATGTTGTCCAGCCTTGGTATGGTTGTACTTAGTGGTTAAAGACACGCTGCCCATCCCAACCCTTCAGCAAAAATGGTACCAAGTTTGAAGGCTTAGACTGTTAAGATATTAAAATGGAAAGAGTCTGAATAAGACTTTCTCCTTATTTTTTATTTCTTATTTTAGATTCTATTTAAATTCTTCAGTGTTAAGAAATCTCATATATACAACTTTTTAAAAATTATGACTTTAAAACATTTCAGAGCTGAGGTAGTGATAGAAGAAATGGTAGTGACAATACTGATAAGAACAATAAATTATTCCTAACTTCTGCTGTGTTCTTACCACACCTAGGCACGGTGCTAGTTTTATTTAACGGCTCCCAACCGAGAAGAAATGGTAGATCCCAACAGCTCTGTAACCTCTGTCTTGTAGACGGGAAGTCAGTGTAAATGCTCTGAGTCAGTCACCCATCTAGTCAATGAAAAGCCCAGAATTTGAAAAGCCAGGTCTCTCCAGAGACCCATTAATAACTCCTGTGTTGTAATAATAATTAATAGTAATAAAAGCAGTATCTGACATTTATAGAGTATTTATCATGCACCAGTGACTAAGTGCTTTACATAATCGTCACAGCTGCTACCATATTTTATCATTTTCACCTACTATTTCACACATGAGGAAACTGAGGCTGAGAGGTTTAATGATGTGCCCAGTTGTTGAACTAGTAGGTTGGGCCAGTGAGATCAAACCCAGGGCAGTCTGACTTCAGGGGACCTCCTCTCACCCTTGCAACCACACTGCATCTCTCTCCAGCAATGAGATGCATAACTTGAGCCACATCCAGGGAAGATGACCCCTGAGAGGAGAAAAGGGGGCCCTACCCTGCATTGAAAGGATCGCCATAGTAATGCACTTGATTGTTCCAAATCAAGAGAGAAGAGTCAATTATTCTTTCCCAAGGAGCTGCCAGCTCACATGTCTGGATACTGGATATGAATACTTATCATACTTGTATTATTTTGTCATATTTTACTGTGCCTGGGTAAAACAGACAAAGGTTGTCAGATGATGCTTTTTCTGAAGAGCTGCCTTTTCCGTATTTCCTGTGAGCTGGTGGCTTTACTCTAAGCAATAGCTAGCTAAAGGTAATTGGTGTAATTTGTTTTCACTGATATCCTTACTGTTTATCCTCCCTATTTACTTTCCTATATACATAAGATTGCAAAAGACAAGAAGAAAGTATAGTAGAAATGGTAGATTGCTTTAATTATATAATGTAGCATTTTTTAGTTAAATGTCAAAAAAATTTTTCCACTTCCCATAATGCCACACTGATTCTCCTTGAGGCTTAAATTCTTAAAAAGAAACAGAGTAGAAAAGATAACATTTGAAAAAACAGTTACAGCATTGCTTTCACCAGGTTTTGCTGGATCAAATTAAGATGCCATTGAAGATGGTCATTAAGAAGCAACTTTTATCTAAGAAGATGCTGATGGCTTGCAAAATATTGAAGGATTCACATCTAAGTAAATGTTGAGGGTTTGAGAATCAAGTATATTTAAGAGCTGGTGAGAATTACAAAGAAAGTTAAAGATGTAGTTTATTCTTTCTTTACACTTATAATTTACAGTAAGGTGTAAATATGTGAAAATCCAATCATAATAGTGAATTTAGGAAACAATTCTGTTCAACAATAGGAAGTGCTACAATTATATAATTATTTATTTGTTTATTTCCTCCACTGAAAAATAAGGTTCATTCATTGAACTATCCCCGGTGCCTAGAACCAATGCTGTCACATGCTGGGTACTTGCTTAGTAAGTGTTGATTGTGTGAAATTGTAGAGTGATAAGAATGTGATGGCCAGTTGGGCAGAGGGCACAGTAAGTACAGTGGTTGTTCAGTGGAGGACAAGATCCCATCAAGCTGAGTCTTCTGCAGAGATTTCCCGGACAAGGAAGGTTTCAAGGGAGTCTGAAGGGTGCAGTTTAGGATAGTCAGAAGGTAGGATGGCATTGTAGATAGATGGGTTATCATAAACCAATGTGAAGCAATGGAGAAGAGTAAGGTGTATTTGGGGGATTACATGAGAAGTTTAGTTGAATCTAGAAGGTGATTTGCAGCAGGATAAGGAGAATTAAGTCCCAAACTTTCAGGGTACATAGGAGGTCTAGAGACTTGCACATTTGGGATTTATCCTCTGGAAGAGGAGAAGGTTTTGAGCCTAGGAGCTACCCGTGAAAGGCAGGGCTTCATAAGAACTGTCTTGTATTGGAGGAGGAAGAGCCTGGGTACTGTAAGAATTTGGGGCAAGTATAAGGAACATGGACTGGAGTAATGAACAGAACAGAAGGAGAGAGATTTAGGAGATGTTTCAAAGGAAGAATCAACAAGGCTTTTTTCTGCATATCGTGGGAAAAAGAAAAGACTAGGCTGGCTGAAAGTAGTCAAGCCTAAGTAACTGGGGAAAAAAGGTAATATAATTTAGAAAAGGCGGCAGGACAGTATCAATGTGTGATATATTTTACGTCATTTTATATTAACATCTTCGCAGTGGGCCTCCTGTTGTCATTTCTAAGGTGAGAAGGAAAGAGTACAGATTTGGATGTTCCAGGCTTATCATTTTCCTATGAAGTGAGGGCAGGAGGTGTGTAAATGGTATTGAAAAGAAGAGCTATATAAGGCGTAGTGCGGTCTGCTAAACTGGGTTGCCTTTGAGCCCAGATTCAAAAGTGGAATCCAGATGTACTCTTTCTTTCATTCAGTGGTATTTTTTAATACCTTACAATGGGCAGTGCACTTGGCCAGGAATTAAGTGTAATGACGAGCAGAAAAGACAGGATCCCTACCCTAGGGACACTTGCTGCGGTCCGGCCGCAGCTGGGTCAAGGGTCTCCTGAAGGTGGGTAAGGCGTCGGCAATGGGTAACAAATGACAGCACGACTCAGAGGACAGTGAAGCTCTGTTCTGTTTATTGCAAGTACAAACAGGTTTTTATATTTTCATTTTCGGCAGTGATTAACATTTGTGATTAGGTGAAGCAGGAAGTTTTCTACCCAAATATCTGGTCATGCTAATCTAGTAACCTATTAAATGCAAACAGTTAGAAATAGCTGTATGTACAGAGTTTGAATATCTTATTATTAAAACTCTCAGAATTTGTCATGCGGCAAAAGGATATGCTTGATTGGATAGAGGTCTCTGGTAATTGTTTCTACATGTTTGGTTTGTAATAGCTAACCAGCTTCTCTAATTTCTTTGCCTGTCTAATTCTAATTGATATATATTCCTATTCAAAGTAAAGGAGGGGCTGTTACTTCAACAACTTTTAGACATTCAGGGGCTATTTCAATAGAGGGGATTTTGTTCTCTGATCAAGAAATTATTTTATACAACTTCATTGGAATTATGCAAATCAATAAACCTAAAATATAGATATCTAACAATCCCACCACCTTTTGATCACCAAAACAAACATGTAAGGAGAGATAGAGAGGAAATCTAGCCATAATAAACCTTTTGACTTAAAAGGTGATAGACAATTTTATTAAATTTTATAGAGTATAGGCCATTCTTGACTTTCTCATGTCTTGTTCTATTTCTATTTGGATAATTTAAAGAGTTCTTTTTTGAAGCTGCTGCATGATAGGGGGAAATGTGGGCAAAATCCTTTGACAAGCTAGTGGAGTAGTGACCTGTTTTGTTCCTTAGTAAATAAACACCAGGGAGGTCTGCTTCGAGCCAACCTTTCCATGAAATTTAGACTATTATAAGGCACTTGAACTCCAACCTTATTGACCATTCTAATGCCATCTTCATTATATGCCCCTGTATAAGGCAGTGGGGGATCTGGAACCCTCAGGAGACTATTAGCTCCTCTTTGGGGATACCATAATTTACCATTAATCCAATATGCTACCCAGGGGTATCCCTGGGCTGTGGGTAGGGGTCTATATAGTTTTTTCTTGTTTTCTTGGAAGACCCGTTGTATCTGTGGGTAAGGAACAGGCATGGGAGAATTTACCAACAATTCAGCCTGTTATAACTGATTCATGAATTCTTTTATGGGAACAATTGAGGATAATCTCTTACTCAGGTTTATAAGCACCTTGTTTATACAATTTGGGCATGATTCAATAGTCTGGGGAGAACTAGTTGTCCCTTTAGAATTTCCCTCAAAATCAATCATTGACTGGCTTCAAGCCTCTCTTTCCTCATGGCCTATTCTTATGTGAAATCAGGGCACAAAGCAAGACCATGAATAATATCAACAAGGAGTTATTAAGAGCAATCCCAGGAAAATTACCACCCCCCTTTGTATGCCACGTTCTCTTCCAGAAAGATGGATTCCTTGAGTTCCCTCTTTCCACGTCCTGGACCTTGTCAGACAACATGGTTGGAAGAGGATGTGGCAGACGCTTACAGCTTCTTAGGGGAGACAGACTTTAGTCAGATCACTGTACAGATAAGTGAAAATTGTAACTGTAAGTGCTACTGGAGCAAAAAAGTCTGGGGCTGGGAGAACACATATTCGGGTTTTGACCTGGTCATGTTGTCAGAGAAGCTTTTATTAGAAGTGTTCCTGTGTAGAGAGTTGAAAAAAGAATTCCTGCTCCCACAAAAGTGCCCATTCTTGCCTTTTACCCGCTGAAGAAACCATGTGAAGCACTTGCTTCTGTATGACTGCAGGCGTTTTTCACCGCCCACCTCCCTTCCCAACGCTGAAACACACCGGAGTCATAGTCATGTCTTTTCCCTAAAGGATCCTTTGTTGGGTTGGGTTGGGTTTGGTTTTATTTTTGCATCACCATATCAAAATCTAGTAGTCTTCAAATGTTATGTAATCTTTACAATGGACTTTACTTACATCAGTTCACATACTTGCTCCTCGTCAGTGGTTACCAGCAGATAGCCCACATGACCCTGGTGGGAAGAAGGAGGGATAAGAGGAAATTTGGTAGCAAAAATCAATTGAAAAATATTGCCCGAAAGGTGTTTCTAACACTTTCTAATAATATGACTCATTTAGAAACTGGATTGCAGTTAGTTTGCTTTTCTTTTCGATTTTCTCATTTTCTCTTCTGCTGTACCACAGGGATGAACTCTTCCGCCAGAGCCTGGCAAAACTGCGCGAGCAGCTTGTTAAAGCCAATACCTTGGTGAGGGAGGCAAACTTCTTAGCTGAGGAAATGAGCAAGCTCACCGACTACCAGGTGACTCTGCAGATCCCTGCTGCGAACCTCAGTGCTAATAGAAAGGTGAGAATGAGGGCAAGGTGTGCATTAGTGACGACTATAAGATGGCTGTAAACCTGACATCCACGGTAAGACCCCGAGGAGGTCCTGAAGTGAGCCAGGGTGTTCGTTCTTCTCAAAACTTCCTCTGTCGACTTTCTCAGGCATATATGCCCTTAGATATGTTATGATCAGAATACGAGAATTCGAGTGGCTTAAAGCATTTAAATGTTTTCTTTAAGTCTAGACATAGGTAAGTAATCCCACCTGCTCTTCTCTTTCATATAAATGCCCCCTTCTGAAATGGGGGATAGGTGTATGTTTTGTTGTAGTGTCATCTTGAGAGTGAATTCTGCAAGAAAGGAAGACAAGAAGACTGGTAGGGTAACTGTCTTTACATACACAGAAAAACATTCTGCAACCATTTGAGTGTTTCCTATTATTTTGTCTTGAAGAATGTTTTCTTTAAGGAGAAACTTTGCAAAACAGTAGTTTTTTTTCTGTTCATTTTTCCCCTCCCAAGATGTGTGAGGGAATATCTCAATCAGTCTTGTTGGGTTTTAGTCATTTGACCTTAGAGAAATGTATTCTAAGTCCATAGTCACAGAAGTAAACAAAGTTTTATGTGCTTTTTTGTATAAGGACATAAAATTTCCTTTATAAAATTTGAAAAAAAATTGAGAAAACCATGATATTGAACAGGAGAATTATTAGTCATATGAATAATCCATCCACATAAGGATTGCTGCGTTATCTATAAAAATCATGTTTATGAAGAACAGTGAGCACAAGAAGATGATTGTAGTATAAAAACTGTAGACAGAGAATTGGGATAGGAAATTTATATTTTTGTTTGATTCTACTTGGGATGAAAATTAAGTGTGTGCCTGCATATACATAAAAGGTGGAAAATAAACCAAAATATTCTGTAGGTGATAGAATTTCGTTTTCTTTTGTATATATTGTTTTTATAACTTGCTTTACAATAATATGTAATGCTTTAACAGTTCAAAAAGTTATAACAAGATTTGTTTCACTTTTGTTTTTGGTTTTCTTTGTTCTGCAGAGAGGAGCAATAGTGAGTGAGCCAGCTATTCAAGTGAAGAGGAAAGGAAAGGGCACCCAAGTTTGGACCATTGAGAAGCTGGAGAATAAATTAATTGATATGAGAGACCTTTACCAAGAATGGAAGGAAAAAGTCCCAGAGGTAAAAGAGATAAAATGTAAAGGAGATTTGGTTATTTCAAAAGCAGAGAGTGTAAATGACCAAATCGTCAGAGCACATGCATACCGGTGAATATTCATAGTGGTGCTTTGGACATTTAGATTAAAAACGTAAGGCAGAAGCGATCTTGAAAGGAGTGCTGAGTTGTATCAGTGACGTAACATGTGATCTCTGCCCAGAGAGGAACTGAACGAGGATAACCGTGTATTCCCGTCTGGCCGGTTTTTACTGCCCTTCAAGGGAAGTCAAGTGGAGTGGAATTTGTGCAGCAGTGTCAGTGATGCGAAAAGTCGAGTGGATGGAGTCAGCATGGATTTCATATTCATTAGCATGTGCTCACTCCCCTAGCTGTGCTCATAGCTGGGTGGATTACTATGAATAATTTTAGAGACCACACTTCATTTTTTAGACATTAGAAGATTCAGTGAAGGAAATGAGGCAACACACAGGGAATAGAATGAAATAGGCTGTAGGTGGGGTGTAACAGGGAAGACATGACGGTGACTAAAGAAGGGTCCTCTACACGGACTTAGTCTCCAACTAACAAGCCCTCTTGTATGCTACTTCTGTTCTATTTATCTGATGTGATTCTAAGTTTACTTCTTAATTTGTTTGAATAAATGCTTTTTAAAAATTGTTAACGCTAGTTTTAAATCACATTATTTCAATCTCTGTTTTATTTCCTTCTGTCATATCCACTGACCTCTCCTACCACTCAGGCAAAGAGACTCTATGGGAAACGAGGTGATCCTTTCTACGAAGCCCAGGAGAATCACAACCTCATTGGTGTGGCTAACGTGTTCTTGGAGTGTCTCTTCTGTGATGTGAAACTTCAGTATGCAGTCCCTATCATCAGCCAGCAGGGGGAGGTAAGGACACGCCAACGTCAGAGAAAATGATGGTGGTTCAAGTTTTGGGGATTATTTTCGATTTAAGTTCCTGATGTTGATTGAGAGAAACTAGGCAAAGAAATCACAGTTCTCATTCTTTTTTTCTCTACTAATATCAATAGAAATTATCAAACGTAAGTCATGGTTTTAAAAGATTATTACCACATTTTATATTTGTGGCTTACAAGTTTTTTCTTTGTTTTAATCAAATTAGAAATCTTCGGAAGCCAGATTCAGCGCTGGGCCCCATACCATTTCCTGTCATCTCTCACCTTGGTATACACTCTAGTTCCCTCCTGGCCTCTCAGTGGTCTTCACAGGATACAACTTGAGAGGATTATTTTGAAACCCAAGTATTCAAAGAAAACAAGCTATTATCCTATTGTTACCGCCTTATTTTTAAACTCTCGTATTTCAGTTATTTAGATATACTGGCCTTGTGTAGGCCTAAGACATTTCAGAAGGTCTTCAAGTTCAGACTTTTTAATTTTATCCAATTCATCAACTGATATTTTAATTTAAATTTAATAATGCTTTTATTTCGTAGTTTGTCCTTCAGTAACATGCAGGGTAATTTTTTGTGATTTTTAGAGCAGGCTTAGAAAGGTGTCATTCTACCCAAAGCAAATCCTAGATCCCCCGTTGTGGGGTGTGAGTACACGGCCTGCCTGCACGGGTCGTAGTCCCCTTTCCTGCACCCCGTGAACATCCTGCTGTAGAAGACCATTGGGCTCGAGGTTTTTTTTTCCCGTGTTACAGATGGGCACAACTCCTGGGGCAAAGGGATCCAGTGGCTGAGTCAGGGTTCCTAAGCTAGGGTCCATGGAGGGCTTTAGAGTTCCGTGAATCCCCCTGAAATTATATTAAAAATGCATTAGAGTCTCAAGAAGCATTGAAAAAAGCTTAAGAACCACTATCTTCTGTGTTGTGATTTCTCTTATTCCCTTCCCCACCCCCCACCTTACCACTTCCTCATATTTTCTCCCTTGTCAAATACCATCAGCCAGTATCTCTCAGGTCCTTGGCGCCAGTGCAGATTGCTGCGTGGACGCTGGGTCTGAGCTGCCTTTGAAAACAAGCTCACTATTTAAGATGACAGTGGCACTGCCAGAATGTATGTCATGTGCACACTGCAGTTATTACAGTCTTAACCTGTTTTATGAAAGATCACTTGGCCAATTACAACACTCTGGGAATGCATATTTCAGCAGTTTTCCTTTGATTCTTTGCAACAATGTTAAGAGAGATACTGCTAAACTAGCATCTATTCTGAGAACACCAGGAGAGTGAGGAAATTTTAAGCCTTTTTTTTAAAAAACAATTTTAAAGGAACTGTTTCCTTATAACTTCCTGGCTTTGTATATGTTGTTTCTCCTAGAGTAGGTTTCACTGCTTCAGGGAGCTCTTCACCGGCTCCCTGCCCCAGTGTGAATGACATGCCCATTCTCTGTTCCCAAGAGAAGAGAAGCTGCATGAGCCCAGTGACCATGTCTGTTTGGTTTACTGTTGTCAGTACAGCACTCAGCACAGTTCCTGGCACAGTGTCAGTTCTTGGCAAATATTTATTGAGTGCATACATTTATTCCGTAACAACAGGTACATGATGCCTGTCGTAGCAGCTAGCCTACACTGTTGTCACTGGGTTTTACCTTTCTGTCTTTCCCTACTGGGCTGCGAGTGCCGTAATAACAGAGCCCATGTGTTAGTCATGGTATTCCTGTGAGGCCAAGTGTTTCGTCAAATGAGTAAGTGAATGAACACACACACACACACACACACACACACACGAAAGAGGTGATTCCAGATAGAATATGATAGTAGCCCTAAGGTGTTCATGGGCTATCCTGTAAAAAAAGAGATAAGAATGAAGATGCCTCCAAAAGGCAAGTTACTGGGATGTGAATTTGGCTCAAAGTTAGGCAGGATGATTAGAGGGGCAAGTGGTGAAGAGGACCGGCTCTGGGAGTGTTGGGTTTCTCCTGGATGGAGAGGGTGAGCAGCCGCCCTGTGGAACGCCCTGCGGAACATTGTAGAGTGCTTTCTGCCTCGGGTCTGTGTTGTCTGTGGGGTGCCCTTTAACCCTAGCGCCCTCTGGCTCCTTGTCCCAGGTTGCAGGGCGTCTCCACGTGGAGGTGATGCGTGTTACAGGAGCTGTCCCAGAGCGCGTCATGGAGGACGACTCCTCGGAGAACTCCAGTGAAAGTGGCAGTCTTGAAGTCGTGGACAGCAGTGGGGAAGTCATTCACCGAGTCAAAAAGCTGACATGCAGGGTGAGAGGATAGGAATGATGAGGCTCAGATAAATGACTTTTTAATTCAAAACAATTTTACAGAAAAATCTTAAAGAGTTTTCTGTAGAGCATAATAAACATTAAACTTTCTGGCAATAAATACAATGATGAACAGTACTTTATCCAAAAGTAAAGCACACTTTTTGATGACAGGTGTGTGATATTTCAAAAGCCTGTGTGTTTGGCATGCAAGGAGTGTATGTTGCTTGGTGAATCATACTTGTCTAGTAAAGGTTGCATCTATATCAGAAACTCAGTCAGTAGGACAGTTTTGGAGGGATGTGTGTTTTTGTTGCCAAGTTTATGCACTGTAGTTATAGAACTGTGGTACAGATTTCATTACAGATAGAACCCCTAATGAAATGGTACCAAATATTTTCACATGTCAGATGGATGACTGATTTGTTTATTTCATTGCTTACTCTTAAATTTGGAGTAGTTAAGAATGCATGGTGTAATGTTTTCTTTATGGAAGTTATAGTTGCATTTTTTAAATCTGTCTCTTAAGGTAAAAATTAAAGAGGCAACTGGGCTGCCCTTAAACCTCTCGAACTTCGTCTTCTGTCAGTACACATTCTGGGACCAGTGTGAACCTACAGTGGCTGCCCCCGTAGTGGACCCGGAGGTGCCCTCCCCACAGTCCAAGGATGCCCAGTATAGCGTGACCTTCTCTCATTGTAAGGTACAGGTGCCATTATGAAATGAATTACGCGGGAGGCAACAGACCTGGGTGTCGTTCAAGAGAGTACTTGTACTTTAGAAGTTTTCCACGTAAGAATGTTTAATAAACGTAGTATGCTTACTGGGCATTTTAACCTCAGAATGTACTTCAATATAATTTCAAAAAAATTAAAAGTGTTTAAAATAAAATTGGAAAAACCTATACTGAAAATCATATTCCCCAGAGGTGTGATGACCAATGACAGCTTGCTACATATTTTGATAAACTATTTTCTGTGTTGTTCCACAGCTTTTATATGTGTGTTGTAAACATTTGTTCATACATATTAATGGGCATAAATACACTTAATATCATGCATACATAACTTCTAATACATTTTTACAAAAACATGGTTACATTATACATATTGCAGGATTGCATCTTTTATTTTAATATATGTGGACATCTGAACATGTAAGTTGTTGTCAATATCTTCATTCTTTTGAATAGAGTATAGCATTATAAGCGTAGCATTCTAATATACCGAGTGAGGTTTGATGGAAAATATAAAATGGGGAAAGTGAATTTTTGTATGGACCTATGGTGAATATTGTATGGACCTACTTGGGAGCATTAGCTGCCATTCCTGCTTTCACACTGAACTGCCAACGAGCCTTGTCTGACAGACGGGCTCTATCTTCTGGGCAGTTTTTATTTTGTGTGTGTATGCAAACCATGCATATTCCTTCTAGTTCTACATTTTAAAAACAGATCCATATCACCACCTATAAAATTTCACACATGTAAAGACTATCAAGTTTTTTTCTGAAAATAAATAGCCCACATTTTTTACGTGTACTCACCAATCTGTTTCTCAAGGTTTTTATTAATCATGTTTTGTTTTTGTAGTCCCCATGTTTTTTTTGGATCTACAAAGCTGTTTATTTAGCAGGATAGAATCTGAATTTTAAATGAATTCTAGTTAACAACTGGTTTAATAAATACTGGTCTCAGAGCCCCCAGATTCATTATGTGACCTTGGGGTTTATTTCATGTTAAAAATATGTAGATTGTACTAATTGGTTATTAAATTTATTTTCCTTCTAAAATTCTTGCTCTGTCTCCAAATGAAATAAGTTAAATAATACAAGGTTAAATTAGTATAACATAGCTCTTGCCAAAAATGAGTCAGAGTTGTCTTCGTCTGAGACTCCACTGAGATGCTAATGGAAAGAAAATGGGCTTTGTTCCTTGCCTGCTGCTTGGTTTGGGTGATTTGCCATGCTACTCAGTCAATTCAGTATTCATTTCCTCACACTCATCTGTTTGCATTTTAGAATGAGAAGTCGGGTGGGAGAGTCTAAGAGCAAGGGATCAGAATCACGACCATAATCAAATACAATTTAATCCTGTTATTAGTCATCTAAGCCAGGGGTCCCCAAGCCCCAGACACAGACCAGTAGGGCCAGGAGGAAGCTCACCTAAGCTCCACCTCCTCTGTGCCCCTTTCCCCACCCCATCTTCCACAAAACAGGTCCCTAGTGCCAAAAAGGTTGGGGCCTGCTGTTGTAAGCCATAGCAAGGAACAATCAAACGTTCATTTTTTGCCCTGAACAGTGTGGCTCAATGGGTTGGGCATCATCCCACAAAGCAAAAGGTCACTGGTTTGATTCTCTGTCAGGGCACATGACTGTGTTGCGGGTTCAGTCTCCCATTGGGCAACCAATTGACATTTCTCTCTCTTTCTTCCTCCCTTCCCCTCTCTCTAAAAATAAATGGTGAATCTTTATACAGTTAAAAGTTAAAAAGGAAAATTTCACAGATGTCTTTATGCACAATTCTTGTTGCTCTTTCAACCCACTTACCCCAGGACTTTGTGGTGAACGTGACAGAAGAATTCCTGGAGTTCATTTCAGATGGAGCGCTAGCAATTGAAGTGTGGGGCCACCGGTGTGCTGGGAATGGTAGCTCCATCTGGGAAGTCGATTCTCTCCATGCTAAGACAAGAACGCTGCACGACAGGTTTGTACTTTCCTGTGACCTTTAGACACACAGGGCCCAGACTAGCACTCGGACAGTAGTTAAGAAAACAGGTTCTCTGGGCCTGTTTCCACATGTGTGAAATGGGAATGATAAAAGGAGCTACTGGGCATCACAGAAATGTAATGGGAAAAGAAAAGTCTTTTTAACAAATAAGACTGAAAAATTGCATATCGGTATGGAAAGAAACAACTTTGATCTTTACTTCATACCATGTATAAAACTACATTACCTTAAATGTAAAAGATAAAACTATAAAGTTTATAGAAGAAAACAGGAGAATATCTTCTTTTAAAGTTGATCATTTGCCTCTTTTGTGACCCAGCAATTTCACTTTTAGATATTTATCCAAGAAAATGAAAGCAAGTTCATAAGCAGACTTGTACACAAATGTTTATGGTGACTCTATAATACCCTAAAACTGCAAACAATCCAGATATCCTTCAATCTGAGGCTGGATAAAGAAATTATAGTATTATTCATGTAATAGATTATTACTCAGAAATACAGATAAAAAGAAAAAAGATTACTGTTATCCATTTGGATGAATCTCAAAAACATGCAGAATCAAATAAGCCAGTCCTAAAAGAGTACATGCTACTACGTGATTCTGTTTATAGGAAGGGGCACGAACAACCTTTCTGAAGTAACAGTGGGGTGAGTTACACAGGTATATGCATTTGTCAAAAGTCATCATACTCTGTGCTTGAGATTTGGACATTTCACTGAATGTAAGTTATACCTCAAATAAATAAAAAGAACCTATACTGAAAGCTTGTTTTCAGAGCGAAATAGAAAATAATCTATGCAACATGCATAGCACAGTGCCTGGCACACAGTGAGTGCTCCGTGAATGGCGGCTCCTTCCCAACACTGTCCCTGGGCGTTGACACTGTTGTGCGTTGGTGTGTGTTCTGCAGGTGGAACGAAGTGACTCGCAGAATAGAAATGTGGATCTCCATATCAGAACTGAATGAGTTAGGGGAGTATGCTGCAGTGGAGCTTCACCAGGCAAAAGATGTCAACACAGGAGGCATCTTTCAGCTCAGACAGGTGCTACGTTTGTTTTTGCTCGTTTCGTGACCCCATTCTGTCCCGCTCTTACACACAGTTTGTGGAGTTTTCTCATTATTTGCTGCTTTGTTTCCTAATTTGTTTCCCTTCCTTTACCCCTTCCTCCCATCTCTCCCCACCCTCATTCCTGGCACCCATCTCCACATGCTCCCTCATCACACCCTCACCTATACAGGGCCATTCCCGGAGGGTGCAAGTCACAGTAAAACCTGTACAGCATTCAGGGACACTGCCGCTTATGGTCGAAGCCATCTTGTCAGTGTCCATTGGCTGTGTGACTGCCAGGTCCACCAAGCTCCAAAGAGGGCTGGACAGTTACCAGGTAAGACAAACAGTTTTGAAATAGTATTTAATGAAGATTGGTTAATGCAGAATTAAGGAAGTCAGTGATCTGACAGAGACCTGTTTAGGAATACAAGAGAATCCTTGCCTTAACCATCTGTTTGTCCACCCATTCACATTTCCAGCCATTGCCCTTTTTCTAGATTTAAAATACTATATTAGCTTAGCATTAATTAATAATAATTTTATTTATAAACACACATTTTAGTGCTCTAGTACTCATTTACTTTAGGCAGGTTTTATTTTATATCTGGGCCAAATTATGTTGGATATCTTGACCCTGCTACCTGATTCACTTTTATTAATGTAAAATTTCCCCCATACATTGTCATAAATAATCAGCTCTTAGAAAACTTTACTTTTTTAAGTTAAAAGTTATCCTCCTGATCATTTTTGTCCATGGGTTCCCCATTTACTAAATCTTCTGTTCTCATTTTTAAAGATAAAAAGATGAAAACCTCTAGGAACTGACCTTTATATCACCAGAATACTCATTAAAAATAAACTTTAAGATTAGGAGATTGTCCCAGTGGCCTGAAGGAATGCATGTGCTTGCCCTAGTCCCCAGTTCCCTCTCAGACATGGACTAGGGACTGGGAGAAATCAGACCATGAAATCGGTGCTCTCTCACTGTCACGGGTGAGAGGGAGAAAATGTTTCTCTGTGGGTTCTAGACATAACCCCAGTCCATCTGGAAAATGATTCACCTTCCATCTCCATGTATTGTTTTTTTGTGTGTGTTTGTTTGTTTGTTTGTTAGGAGCTTCATGGCATTCAGGCAGACTTTTCTGAAAGCTAGAAAGCACATTGGCTTGGACTCTTGGGCCTTAAGGACAGAATAGCTTTGTCAGACACTGCCTTCACTATCCAAGCCAAAATTCCCAAAGCCTGGTGGGGAGTGTGAGTGAAAGTGTGGAGACAGAGCCTGCTGTTTTGGGGGAGGCTTGTCCATGAGACTTTTCCTTGTGTGTAGAGAATGAAATTGGCTTGTCTGCATTCTCATCACAGTTCAATCCTTCACTTGGCTGTCAATGTTAGGGTGACTTGAGGCCTGGTAGAACCCCTTAGACTTGGAGTTGGGAGACCAGGGTTCTTAAGTTCAGTTTGACCTTCCTGCGTGGTTACCTCACCTGGGTAATTTAAACATCAAGCTCCCTTTTTCTCTTCTCTAAGATGATGATGTAGACAGTAATTCTCCGAGGTCCCTTTCTACAGTAAAATTTTGTGGCATAGTAAGTCTTTGATCTTAGATGAAACTTTGAATCTGTGTGTCCTAAACCATGACCTACAGAATATAGAACATCAACTGACTAAATGTTCCCATTTGAGGAATATATCATAGGGCTTGCTTATTTGCACTTATCAAAACAACATACCTCTTAAGTTAAAACAGTTTTGTTGATATTTGAGCTCTCAAATAGCCTTTCCCCTGGGCTACATGTTCTTTAAAGAGCATAGTGCCATCATGCAAATTTAAACTGGCTCTTTTAAAGCTGTTATTTATCACCCTGACTGGTGTGACTCTGTGGATTGAACACCAGCCTGAGATCCAAAAAGTCGCCAGTGCGATTCCCAGTCAGGGCATGTGTCTGGGTTGCAGACCAGGTCCCCAGTAGGGGGCGAGCGAGAGGCAACCACACACTCGTGTTTCTCTCCCTCTCTGTCTCCTTTTCTCCTCTCTAAAAATAAATAAATAAAATCTTAAAAAAATAAAGGTGTTATGTATGAATGTATGTATCATTCATTCATTTATTTATTTTTGCTGCCATGTTCAAGGTCATGTCCATAAACTTTTTTTGTTGTTATTGACATTATACGTTAAAATTATTCTGACTCAGTAGCTCAGGCCAATCCAGAATATGTTTGATGTCACAACAGTTACCCATCATAAAGCTCAGGCTAGTTTTCAGTCAATAAAAGTATCTCCTTTGTCTAAAAAATGATGACATTACTTATTAATATGGGGAATTAATTCAAGAAAATGTATTTCAGTGCTAGGCTTGCATTCAATGAATTATTTATACAATCATTGTGGTTACCAAACTAAAACAAAGTGTATTTTTAAGTCTATACATAGAATAATCTTAACTGTATTTTTAAAACACGTTTAAATAACAGTATATTTTGAGATATACTTAGATATGAGAATAATGTAATTATATATTTTTTTGTTTTTCTTTTTTTTATTTAAATCATTGTTCAAGTATAGTTTTCTCCCCTTTACTCCCAATCCAGCCCATCCACCCCCCCTCCCAACTGTAATTATATTTTTTAATCACTTTTTAAAAAACCACTCTGTCTCCTTTATGACTTGACCACTTTACTCCCTGTTTGACTATTAACCTTCTAATAACTATGGAGAAATGCAAGAAGGCTGTTACATGACCTAGCATTCATTTGAGTAGAACCTGCCTCCATATGGATGAATATTCTCTACAAACAGGAATTTCTTTATCCTTATATTTAAAGAAAATTGTCTCAACTAAAACCCTTTTGTTTTCAACATAATGATTTTGTTTTGTGAAATGTTTTTGCCAAAATGTTATTTTATATTATTATTGTAAAATGTCACCATGGATTTAACAGTTTTGATTTTTCTCAACTGACTGGTATGGATGCTGATATGTACAGCGTGGATAATGTTGCAGTAGTCTCGAGCACAGACTTGTGTGCAGACAGCCTCAGGTTCCCTGGGGGCTTTCACTGTGATGGCGTCCTTGGTGAGAGCGGTGTGCTGCGGTGGGAGACCGGGGGCCTGCCCCTGCCACTACATGTGCGATCCTCAGATTAAATTATTTCATCCTTCACGGCTTTGGTTGCCTCATGGTTAAAACTCGAGGTCAAGCAATGGAGTCTCTAAAGTCCTATCTCAGACATTCTGGCTTTCTAAACCCATTCTAAATCTCAGCCCACAAATATATAACAACTATTTGGATAACAGTGCAGTAAGGCCTGTAGTCCCGTCTAAAAGAGTTATTGTTTTTAAATGACTCCTTTCTTTCTTTTTGAAACTTAAATTCCTTAATTATAGGCAAGTGAATGAAATTCACTAAACCTTTTTGAGGTTCAATTAAATGTTTTATTATATTGATATTGTGTGTGCTGTCTGTTGTGATGTGTGTGTTAGTTAAACTTAAAGAATTATGTTCCTTGTGTGCTGTTTGAGAAACAAAATGCATGTTTTTTGTGTTTATTTTCCCTACCAGAGAGATGATGAGGATGGTGATGATATGGATAGTTATCAGGTATCGCTGCCGTCAACCCTGTGGCATGGGGCACAGCTGCTGCTAACTGCCAGCCTATGCAAGCAGAGGGCAGGGAGGAGGAAGGAGGAGCGTAGAGCAAGAATACACAATTTTTCACTTGTGTTTTATTCACTTCAAATATAATCAGGGACACAATACTGTCTCTATAGATTTCTCTGTCACTTGAAAATTTATAACCAAATACTGCAATTTTGCTATGCTATCTCAAATTGCTAGCTTATAAAGCCTTTCTAAGCAAGAACATTATCACTGTATTAAATTGGTGATCTTAAAATTTGTGCAGTTGTCCATGCATATTCTGTAAGCAATTCTTGTCTTTCCTATGAGGAACTGCACTTGGCTGCTTACATCCAAGAAAGTAGTATTGTTCTAAAATGCCCTTTTACCTTAAGAGACTTTGGTTGGATAAGAAAATTGAAGACATTTTATGTACACAGTTTTGTTTTTTTAGCCAGTTTTCTTCTCTCAGTAGGGCCAAGCTTAGATACATTACCTGGAGGATTTAAATCTTGCTTTATATTTATTTATTTTTTTATAATCTTTATTTATAATTGCATATTCTTTCACAGTGAGACTGTTTCCTTCTTTATTTATTTCTCACCCAAAGACATTTTTTTTTCATTGCTCTAGAGAGAGAGGAAGGGATGATGCTCCAACCAACTGAGCCACACGGACCAGGGCAAATCTCAAGTTTTTAATGTATGAAAATGTGAACTTGTACCTGGTCGTTACTGACTGGCCTGCTGTCTTGGAGTGTGCAGCAGTAGTAATGGTCGAGGCAGCAAACCAAGATGGACAATTTGGGGTTTGGTTCCCAGTCTGTGTACTCTTCTCCACATGAACTTTAAAAGCATGTTTTCCCCATGTGCCTTCCTATACTTAAAATGCGGATGCAATGTAGGCAGAGCCTCAGAAGTCCACAGGTGTCTGCTGTGAATGTAATGTTTTAAGGGTTACACTAAAATTAGGCAAGTCAGGGCATTTTGAATAGAATTGTGGATTTCTTTTCCTCCTCATAATCTTACTAAGAAAGAAAACAAGCAAGCAAAAACAAACTGTAATAGGAGGATCCCCTTGGGTCTCAGAAACGCCGTTAACTAACTCCTGCGGCTGCCTGTGCGCTTCCTGCCGCGTGCCCACGTGAAGTCCGGCGGCTGCTGCTGGGGGTTCTGGAAAGCTTGGCTGGCTGCATGTCGGGTTTTTGCATGGGAGATTTTTGGTTACCCTCATGGTAGGGGTTGGAAATACAAATGTTGCGGCAAATTCGAAAGGTTCTCTGCTGATCTATTCTTTGCGTTTCAGAAAATGCCTGTCGTTTTCCATTCCATTTGCTGTTACATGGTTTGGGCTCTGTTCATGGTGTCCTTCAGCTTGGAATTGCAAATCCTCCAGATGAATAGCTACAATTTAAATACATACATGCACACACATACCGCGTAGGAATCATCCAACAGCTGGTGTAATTTGAGGCTCTCTTGCTTTTAGGTATAATTATCCTTTTGGAAATACAGGGGCTCTGATTTCTGAGTGCTGGGATTCTTGATCAGCATGCAGTTTTTCTGAGGCCTCTTTGCTTTCTTGCATATTAATCACACAACAATGTTCAACGGCCTTTCCTGATGAAAATTTTTCTAGTCAATGAGATGTCTTTAAGAAAAAATAGTTGTCTGTGGACTCTGCAGAAAAATACTTTCCTTCCCTCATGTCAGGAAGAAGACTTGAACTGTGTGAGAGAGAGGTGGTCTGACGCACTCATTAAACGACGAGAATACTTAGATGAACAGATTAAAAAAATCAGCAATAAAAAAGGTATGTGAGATTAGACTGTTTCTTGAGAGTAGCTTTTTCACTTCTAGACCATGGTGATGGGTTATTTTCTTCCCTTTGTTGGAGAATTGTATCTTAGTTTTAAACGTTGTAACAGTTATAGATATTTATGTATCATATTGTACAGTGTTGGCTTAAGAAGGCTCTGAATTTGATGTCAGTGTGTTAAAAAAAAACTCTGATTTCTTAAATTTTATGTTATTGTTGTTCAAATTGTCCGCATTTACCCCCCACAACTGCCCCCCAAAACTGAGTTAACTGTCATATTAAATATGAAACGAAAATTTTGTTTTGATGAATACAAATACAGTCAATACCGTATCTCAATAATGAGGTTATTTCTGTCTCAGAACCATGGAACTGACAGCAGCTAAAGGGCTCGTTCCGAAAACACAGCATTTGGCAGGTCAGCCCTGCCACTGTTGGGTGGTAGCCGTGCACTCAGCTCAAGCTGGCCCGCAGCTCCATTCACTGTGACCAGGCTCCAAGGGTGCAGTTTGCTCATGCTGGCAACTGCCTCTTGGATTTCAGAGCAAAAATATGCTCTCAAAACCCTTAGTCTCTCATCCTGACTTTATGACCACTCATTGTGGTTGGTTCTGCACCAAAGGACACATCACAGATGTGAACCCATTTCATGAAGAAGTTAGCAAAAATTCTCCCTCAGAAAAACATCTCAATGTCCTTGGTGTCAGTTTGTTTATGTGCTCAGCCTACTAGTGCAAACTCACTTTGGCTGTGCCCAGGTAGCTCCAGAGTTGGATTATAGATAAGAGGATTAGAAAGTATATCAAATCCAATCTCTTCATAATGAGCATGAAGGAAAATAATGTTAGGTTTGCAGAGTGCACTGTGTGGTGTTCTTTAACCCTCTGTCTTTGTAAAGTGGTGCACCGTTTTTGTAAAGCAGTGTCACATCTGTCGTTTCATTTGATACTTCCAGCAAGTGCACGAAGTACAATAGATACAACTTGATTGTCCCTTTTTGTCAGGTGAGGAAGCTAGACTCATCTGTGGAATAACTTCCCCAAATCACAGAACCAGTAAGATAACCCAAGTCTTCTAATCCTCAGTGCATCTTCTACTCTTCCTGGTTTGTGTTCATTGAGCTAGTGTCCTAGCCTCTCCAAGCCCATCCGGGTGCTGAAGCTTGAGCTTCGAAGCCTCAGATCCTTTGTAACATAGCAGATAATTAAGCCATGTGTGGATATCACCAAGTAATCATCTATCTGAAATGCAGAAATTGTACTCTCTCCCTTCTCGGCACTCTTCCCTCATTTTGTCCCGCAGAGAGAACTGAGGACGATGTTGAGCGGGAAGCCCGGCTTGTGGAGCAGTGGGTGGGGCTGACCGAGGAAAGGAATGCCGTGCTGGTGCCAGCGCCGGGCAGTGGGATCCCCGGGGCGCCTGCTGACTGGTACGTCCGTCCTCCCTTCCTTCTGTGCGGGCCTGACAGGATGGCTCAGATGGCCTGAGGCAGGAGTTGTGCAAGTGACTTCCCAGGATTATCACAGGAAATGCTAAGGAACATGAGCTGCCGGGGAAGGGGGCACCCATCTTCTAACTGCTGCCTCACCATATTTCCTCCCCACCACAGCCGGCTCCCTATCAGGGCAGCCAGAGAGCATTCGTACCTGGCCTGGAATCAGATACCACACTCCTCAGTTCCTCTGTGTGGTGCAGCTTGGATGTGGTTTCCTGATCACCAGAAAGTCTCTTTTTTTGGCTCAGATGAAGGGTATTTCCAGGGTGTAGTGGAAGAAGGCAGAAAATACAGGGTGGGACAAAAGTAGGTTTCCAGTTGTGAGTATGCGATAGAGTTTATTCTTGTACCATTTGTTAATTATTATATTTTTTAAGGTATGTTACAGGCTTACTTTAAACCATTTAACTTGTGCTCCAAAGTAACCATAATTTAATGTTGGTATACATAATTTAATGTATAGCAAACTATGAATTGCTTTAATTGTGTGTTTAAAAGTCATTTCACAAGCTTAAGTCTGAATATCAGAATTTAAGCAGTTCTTGAAATGTATGAATCTTGCCTTAATATATTGATTACCAAAAAAAAACAACACTATCCCTGTATATCTGAGCTGTGATCAGTCCGTTGATAATGTCAGTCCTGACGTTCATGAGAAAGAGTGCATGTAATATGCTAGACTCTGGGGTGAAATGGAGCTGGATGTAGTCTCCGGCTGTAGCTCTTACTGTTGTCTCCTTAACTTCTCTGAGGCTTTATTCCTAATCGTGAATGGAGCTACCTTGTTGGTACTCTTGTAAAGATCAGCAACAATATATTTTAAAAAATACTGTGTTCATAGTGCCCATTCATTAAATGGTAACTTCTGCTGCTTATTCTTGTTCATATTGTAAGAATATGTTCTAGGCATTTAAGAGAAAGCAGATTTCTTCTGAACACAAAATGTACATGCCCAGATAATATCTTTCAGATAGGCATAGAAACATTTGTAATGCTGTGTCCAAAATGATGAATGGAAGTATAATTGATTCCATGGTATTATGTAACTAAAAAATCTGAATTTGCAGGCACATAATTTGTAACCCGATGTTTCTCCCTGCTGATCATCCTCTTGTGCTGGAGCCCTGTAGTCACAGGCAGTGTATCGGCCTGCCACTCAGAAAGAAATAGTCAGCTTTGTCCCAGTTGTGTTCCTCCCTTTGAGGCCCTCTTTAAACTGTTTTAGCCCAGTCACTTCCATCTGAGGTGTTTCCAGACTTTGGAGCACCTTCAGCATTCATAAATGCAGAGTCCTGGGTCCCCTTCCTAGTTATTCTGATTGGGAAGAAAAAGGATGGGCCCAGGACTCTCAATTTAAAAGGCCCCCAAGCTGACTCTGACGTAGATGGGCAAGTTTTTGATAAAATACTGCTTGGGTCTATCCAGTACACAACCCTGCCTCCTTCCGTACGTCTTTCCTGCCCACTTTCTTTGAGCTTTTCTGAATACTGTCTCTTTTGTTCACTTCCCCCGGTTTTTGATCCAGCCCCCTATTCCCACTCCAACAGCATCCCCATCTCCTTTTTCCCATCACTAGAATTATTTTTAGAAGTGCTTCAAATAATCTTTGTCCCTATTAATTACATGTAATCCATATAACTGGTAGTTCTTCATGTAAGTCATATAATTCCCAGGATTTGTGTTAATAGGAACATCAGTAATGTGAACTTATTTCATTAATAGAATCTGTGTCTGCACAGTAGTTCTCTTCTGTGTCCATGCCCCTGCACTGCCTGATTGTCTTCCAAGGTGTAAAACACATATTTGGTTCTGATTAAATTTTGTTATTAAATTTAGGATCCCACCACCTGGAATGGAAACCCACATACCAGTTCTCTTTCTTGATTTGAACGGTAAGTAGGCCTCTAACGTTCTAGGGGCTATGACATTGAATTAAAGTCTGTAATCTGTTCAGGTCTACCTGATGTTGACCTTTAAATCACTTTTCTAATTACTCATATGCTGCACCTAGGTGGCATTTTTAGTCCAACCAAATAAATATGGCCATGACAGGTAGATCACTAGAAGAGAGATGTGGATATTTAATCTTAAAAAGAGAGCACTTGGAAGATTGAGAACTTCATATAGAAACAGCAATAGAAGTAGTAAGTGCTCTGAAACATTAACGGACACAGAAATTACCTGAGAAAGTAATTACCCTCAGATTCTGAATCTTCAGGCTTTGCAAGGGCCCAGGCATCTGCATTTCCGACTACTGTCCTCTGCTCTCCACCTCAGGAGAGCAGATGTCAGAATGTGACCGCACACTCACCCTGCATTAAGGGTTGTGCTTCACTGTAGCAATTCATCAGACCTGGGTGAACCTAAGACAATGGTTTTCAATGTGTTTTAGCAGTAAAATAGATTTTCAAAGTGCAGTCTTAAATGGAACTCCATGTGTAGAATACAGAAGCAGAGTTGCTGAGTTTGGGGATAGGTAGGCTCTGGCAGGCCCTTCTACTGGGCCCTTGCGACCCTCAAAACACAGCCTCCAAACCTCTCTTCTGGAGAGAAGACCAGTAATGGATGGGTGGAAAACATGGGAAGACTGTGTTTGTCTCTTCATATGAAGAATTCTTTAAAAACCTAGACGCAGACTGTGCCTCCAGAAGTGGGGTGCTCCCCATTATTAGAGGTGCACAAGCAAAAACTGGATGACCACTCAGAGATTTGTGAAGGGTGAATCCCACTTTTGGAATGGCAGTGGAAGAAGACGATCAGATTTCTCCCAAGTGCTCAGAACTTTGATTCTAAATTGATCATTAAATTTCTCAAATTCTAATTTAGCATACGATATGTAAGTAGGACAACAAACCTAACACTAGGTTACAGAAGGAAATGATACCAGAAAGCAACAAAACTTTGGTCCTGACCAGGTAGCTCAGTCAGAGCATCGCCCCGCTACGCCAGGACTGCCGTATCAGTCCCTCCCTGGTCAGGGCACATACGAGAATCAACCCGTGAAGACATGGCTGGGTGGAGCAGCAGATCAATGTTTCTCTCTCTCTCTCCCCTCCCCCTCTTTCTCTCTTCCCCCTTCCTCTTTCCTTCTAAAATCCATAAATTAAAAAAAAAAAGAAAGAGAAAAGCAGCAAAATTTTAAGATGTATGTAATAAAAACTATTTGCTCCCAGAACTACATACAGAATATATTCAGTCCATTTTGTAGGAGACTCACAAAGGTACCTTTTTGGCCCCATACTTGTTCCTGTAAAGGATAGAAGCTATTGTGAGTATTGAAGTCTCTCTATCAACTGCAGCATAAGGAGCGAAAGAAAAAAATTTAAATGCGTCACATGTAAACTTCATCTCTTTGGTCTTTAATTAAAAACTGATTCCCCCCCGCCCCCCCCCCCCCGCACTTTTGTTTCTATGCCCTGGACTCGGTTAGCGGATGACCTCAGCGCCAATGAGCAGCTCGTGGGCCCCCACGCATCGGGCGTGAACTCCATCCTGCCCAAGGAGCATGGCAGCCAGTTCTTCTACCTGCCCATCATAAAGCACAGTGATGAGGAGGTAACTGACCCCTACGCTTCTCTTTGAGGACTTTGTTTTAGTGCATATGCTGGTGGGCCTGTCTTCCCATTAAATTACTACAGCCTGCTTTGGGGAAGAAGACTGGGACCTTTAAAAAAGAGAACGTGTGGGTTGTCATTCAAAAAAGTGAGGAAAAATATTATTCAGTTGAGTTGCGTGTATTTTCTTTCTCTAGTGGGTGTTGTAAAACTGCAGTACCTGACTTGTGTCTCATTTCCTGCTCCCCATCCTTCTGCCATTTTTAGGTTTCAGCCACCGCCTCTTGGGACTCCTCGGTGCACGATTCCGTTCACTTGAACAGGGTCACTCCCCAGAATGAACGGATTTACCTGATAGTGAAGACCACAGTCCAGCTCAGCCACCCAGCTGCTATGGAGTTAGTGTTACGAAAACGGATCGCAGCCAATATTTACAACAAACAGGTAGTAACTCGACCTGGTTCTGCAGTTGCATATATAAGCTTGGAGTTTTTCCTTCTATCACAAAGTGTAGTGTTTTGTGGTGTTAACACAGTGTGCAGATTGTTACCATACTGGCCAAGTTCCAGTCTGATTCTCATTTATCTAGAATAATGGGTCTGAGGGTAGCAGAATTAATGTCATTTGCAAAGACTTTTCCACCCTTACCAGTTTGAGACCCATAATCCTAGGAGGCAGAGGAGCTATGAGATTTCACTTTCAAAAGGGTTAAGTGCCTCTGATCCAAGAGGGTTAGTGACAAAACCAGGACAAAAAGGCAGACTCCAACATATCCCTGTCCAAATGTTCCCCCAGACCTCATCTCAGAGGTACTGTCGCAAAACTGATCCTCTAGTTTTCTTCTGACTGTGCAAGGACAGACCAATGAAACCCTGACATGATCAAAAGAAAGGCAGCAAATGGGAGAGAGAAGCATGCCCCCCTCCCATACACGCACACCCTACATAGGCCACAGATTCTATAGTTTGCCCAAATAACAGCTGGACATCATCGTGTACACACACACACACACACACACACCCTACATAGGCCACAGATTCTATAGTTTGCCCAAATAACAGTTGGACATCATTGTCCCTTAGAGGTAGACACCAATTTTTTTTGTTTGATTTTTTTCCTATTTTGAGTATTATATGTGTGTCAAAACCAGTGATTAGTAATATTCTTACAATTTGTAAAATACTAAATAACTTATACTTTCACATCACTTAATTCAGCTTTCTTTTTCTACCAGAGTTTCACCCAGAGTTTGAAGAGAAGAATGTCATTGAAAAATATATTTTATTCCTGCGGTGTAACCTATGAAATAGTATCCAATATACCAAAGGTAAAATATTTAATATTCTTTTTAAAAGATCACAACATAAGTAATAGAGAATGTTAATTCTCAAAACTTTTAAATCATTTTCTCACCACCGTTTTGATAAAAGATACAGTTCATGTAAAAGCATAATCATTGTCTTCCCATCACCTTAGGCAACAGAGGAGATTGAGGACCGGGAGACCCTGGCGCTGATGGCAGCGAGGAGCGACAGTGAGGGCACGTCAGACGGAGAGACGTACATCGAGAAGTACACGCGCGGCGTGCTGCAGGTGGAGAACATTCTGAGCCTGGAACGGCTCCGGCAGGCGAGTAACTGGACCGGAGGCTTCATCACAAGACTTCACCCCAAACGGACACAAATGGATTTATTTACCAAACACTTTCTCGCACAATCTATCTGAGAAGGGAAATTTGAGTAGAGATCTCATTACACAAAATACTTCCTTTGCAAAACAAAAGTTCAAACGATGACTACATTTTATTGAATATCTTTTACTTAAGCATGGCACTTAAGTCATTTAGATACATTAGTTTATTTAATCTTCAAGATAATCCTTGAGGTAAATACTATGATAATCCCCATTTTTAAATGAGAAAATGGAAGGTAACGTGTTAGCTAACCTGCCTACAGGTACACAGCTAGGAAGTGGTACAAACTCAGATGTAAACCGAGAAAGCTTGTCTCGGAAGTCCACATGCTTAGTCACATACTAGTACGGGTTCCCTGATTTTCTGATCCAGGTCAACGTCATGGCAACAGCATGACATTCAGGTGAAAACCCACTGGATAGGGGGACTCTGAGATGGAAGGTGTCATTTCTTAGAAGCAGGAGTTGAAGTTATGGAAAGTGTGTGTCTTGAGCAACCAGAGGACTGAGATTGGCATCTGTCAGAAAAACCTTCCTTCAGTGAAGTGCCGTCTAGATTGCTGCATAAGTAAAACACCAACAGCATAAAAGTTTATTGTAGTTTTAAAGTGAGGTATATGGCTACAGGTATTTTTCTGTGTTTCCTCTGCCCACCTTTAAAAATATCTACAATGTATAAGTGTCTATTCAGCAGTTTTCCTGGTTTTATTCATGAAAAAATGTCTTCTGATGGATTAAGCAAAAAAAAAAATGAGTAATATCAAAAAGTTTCCAATTTTGTAAATATGGGGGAGCAGGTGACACATAGGATTGAAATGGTCTTTATTTCTGTATTTTCTAAGTTGCCCACAAGAAACATATATTACTTCTGCTATCGAAGGAGAAACATTAATGTTGTCTTCAAATTTCCAGGCAGTCACAGTCAAAGAAGCACTTTCCACCAAAGCCCGGCACCTGCGGAGGAGCCTCAGCACACCCAACGTGCACAACGTGAGCACACCCCGGGGCTGCGGCTCGAGGCCGTCTCAGGGGCTGGGGAGCAGCACAGGGAGGGACCCCAGGTCAGGGTTTACAGGTGCGAATAGAACATCCGGCACTGGTATGGGCGTGCAGAAGTGCCACACCTGCTCCTCAGACCTGGGGAAGCACACCGGAGAGCACAGCCACGGCAGAGAAAACGAAAGAGTGAGAGCTGCTACGAGGAAATTTGTAGCTCTCATATTTAAAAGAATAGCAACAAATAGTGAGAGAAACATGTATCTTACAAAGGAAAGAAAAACCACCTATGAAGTATTCTACCTTCCCCCCCGACACACACACACAAACTGAAGCAAAATCTGATCAAGACTCTAGATCTAACTCCTAGTATTTACAAGGGTTAGAGGAAAATGTTAAAGGATACCACAGGGATTCGGTCAGCAAAATCCCGACTGCGGGAACTTTCCAGCAGGAGTGACCTAGAGAAGAGGGAAAACTCACAAATTAAAGGAGACAAGATATGTCCAGTTGTGATGTATGAACTGTTTTGATTTGGCTTCCAAATTAATTGTGAAAATGATTATGAGACATTTGAACACTGCTATCTGAAACTATTTAGGAATCGCTTAACTTTTTAAGATGTAATAATGGTGTATGGTTATGGTTTTTAAAAGGGGAGAAGGAATTACTTATTTTTAAGAGATTCATATAGAAATACTTTGGATTTTTTTAAAGTTAGAAAAATCAGAATATTTTTTAAATAAAATGATAATATTGAACTAGAATTATAAAGAAGGAAATAATAAAGATCAGACAGAGTTGTATCAAAAAGAAAAGGAACTGAAAAATGGGTTTTTAAAGATTGGTCAAATAGATTGCTTACAGTAACATTGATTGGGGCAGAAAAGAAAATACAAATGGTGGAAACACAAAGGGCCTGATCACAATGAAAAGAACAGAGACTTAGACATCATAAGAGCAAACCATGAAAATTATATCATTAAATGTAAAAGGTTAAACAAAATGGAAATTTCCTGCAAAGCACGGAATCAAAAAGGAGGAGGAAATCTGAATCCAGTTATCACTATAAAGAAGGCCTCAACTCATGTGGAGACTATGTTCATTGATGGGAATACACAATATCAAAAAATTGGCACATCTCCTTAAACTTATCTATAAATTCCCAACGTAATTTCTTTTAGGGTTTGATAAGATGATCCTAAAATTTCAACGGAAGAGCAGAGCTGAAGACGCATGTACCTTATCTACAGCCAGGGAGCCCATGCTTTAATATATGTTCGGAAATTCTCATGAATACAAGTGGTGCCTTTAGAACCAAAGGATGCTGGAGTAATGCACGTGTCGATACTGCTAGCAGGCAGACAGAGTGGTATCAGGGCAGCAGCAACAACATTTATTTCATCGAAGTTCATAAAAAAAACAAACTAGAAGTAACCTAGATGTCCATCTAGAATACAACAAATTATTGAGGAAGACTGTGCAGTAAGGTACCATTTATATGAATTATAAAAATATGCAAAATAATGCTGTATATTATGTGTGTGTGTATACATAATTATATAAAACCTGTATGGAAATAATAAGCCCGAAATTTAGGGTAGTCATTGCTTTTGGGGAAGGAAGAGAGAAAGAAGAGGAGAGATGGTGGTCATCCAGGCTTCACCTGTATATGACAGCATATTTCTTTACATATACATAAAATCTATGTGTGGTATAAAAACCACGTTGGTAAAGCCGTTTATCTCTTACAGGTCTCCTCCAGTCGACCAGACCTCTCTGGCTTTGATGAAGATGATAAGGTGTGTGCCTTTGGGCGTGGCTAGTTTTAGCAGTCTCTTAAGTCTGGAAAGTTAGGGTATCTTGGTGGTTCACTCTTTCTGGACTTTCTATCTTAATCTTATGCAGAGCGTTGTCTCTCCATGTCCGCTTCCAAGTTCAAATACTTGATATGAAATTGCGGTACATTCTGAGTGTTACACTGTTACTTAGCATGATACTGCTTTTCATACTAGGATGATAGCACACACAGTTGAATATCTGTGTTTATAACTAAATCTTACTCTAAATGATTTTAGAAGGTATTGCATCCTCCCTTGCAAAATCACAATTATTTCAAGTGAGTAAAGTTAGAGATTTAAAATCGAGGGCATTTGCAACATCGCCTTACTCAGCAAACATTTCATAACCATGTACATCACATGTTAGTTACTAAGCTAGGGACTGTGGCTGCTTCAGAGTGTAAATACAGATTATGTCCTCGGGAAGCTTAAAAGTTAGTCCTTAGAGGCAATGAACTCCTGAGAGTTTGAAGTAAATAAATAAGCTTATATAAGAGGAGTTTTATCCCTTGAAGATATCAACATCTTATGCCAATTTGATACTTCTAAATCTCAGGTATACATAGAGTAATCATATCACCTAGTTCACCTGGGGCAGTCCCAGCTTATACCTGCTACCCAGAAAAAAATTACCAGTGGAACAGTTTCCCTCTGAAAAGTGTTTCAGTTTGGGCTTTAATTTATCCAGCCTCCTTAGATACACACCGAATTTGTAAACATGGCTGCTTCTGGGGAGGGAGGAAGATGAATGGAACCCGTAGGTTACTCTGTTCATAATGATTTTATTAAATCTTGAACAATACAATAAAATATTAACGTTTATTCACCCTAGGTGTACCTTCAGTATGACAGTATTTGTCATATTTAGGAGTTTTCTACATGCTTAAAATATGTCATAACAAAAATAGAAGAGTACATACTGCCATCCCATTAAAGAACAGGAACAACTCAAGTCTGGGCTTCCTCTCTTGTTGTAGCGGGACTGAGTCACAGCTGAACCATCCTTTTCCCTCGTAGGGTTGGCCGGAGAGCCGGCTAGACATGTCAGACTACAGCTCCAGTTACCAGGACGTCGCGTGTTACGGGACTCTGCCCAGAGATTCACCTCGAAGGAGTAAAGAAAGTAGCGGTGAGATTATTGTTCTGTGTCATTTCTTTATAATTGCTCAGGAAAGGCACTGAGTAAAGTTCTTTTATAGAGGGCAAATAATGAGATAGGAAGCTGAAATTCTAGTTTGCTGGGTAGTCCTAAACTATCTTCTTGATTGGAACATATCGTGTTCGCTTACTTGATTTCTTTTTGCTGTGTATCCAATGTGTCATTCAAATAATAATAATAAGCCTTTTGTGTAACACTTCAGAATTTTCAAATCACTTTTCATCCATCATTTTCTGAGTGGAAGTCACAAATCTTACTACATTCTGGTAAGGCTTTATTCTTCACCAAAAGAATGTCTACTTGTCATATTTTTGTACTCAAAGGATTTTTAAGAACATATCTCTGATTCCTAAATTTTTAAATGACACCAGAAATAAATTTGATTCATGACAACATTATTACCTAAATATAATCTCTCAATGCCATGAAGAGGACACATTTTGTGGATAAGTAAATCAGTTCTATTATTTTACACCTTATAGTTTACTTAAGTGCCATTGTACCAGTGAATTGTGGGGGGAAATATAAGAGGAGGAGAAGAGGCCCAAAGAAATGAGTAGAAGCAAGAAAGAAGATTGTCCTTCCTTAGTCATATGGAGCAGGTGGTCTTGAGGAAAAAATGGGCTTGCAAGAATTTATGTAGTACTCACTCAACATTCATTGAGTCTCTACTTGCTATATGCAATGAAAGGCGCTAAAAGGTATCACTAATACATCTTAAAATCTAACTGTGGAAATGAAATACATAGAAAGTTAGATATTAAGTGATAAAGTGTCAAAATGCATGTGCATATAATAAGGGTTCTGAGAATTCAGGGCAACAAAATCAGCATAAGTTGAAATTGGTCTGGTAAGCGGCACTTAATATGGATCCTGAAAAGAAGGTAAAAAATTTGATTTCTCATGTTTTTGATGACTCTTTGTGACTTTATAGATGTATCTCCATTCTTATCTACCTCTGTTTTAATGCTTAGCCACATATTAGCATATTAATTTCTTTGTCACACCAGATATTCCTGTAGCTAGGTTGTACCTTTCTTTCTGTATGTTGGTTCAAGTGCTCTGTGCCTGTAAACCAATGCCTTTTTGTCTTCCCCAGGCTGTACATCGGAGAATCCTCATGCCTTATCAGTCAGCCCTTTTAAAGCATTCTCTCCTCAGCCACCAAAGTTTTTCAAGCCCCTAATGCCTGTAAAAGAGGAGCATAAGAAAAAGATAGCTCTTGAAGCAAGACCTCTCCTAAGCCAGGAGGTAAATGCTTGACTTGTCTGTACCATGTAAAATAGGAAGGAGTCATGTTGCCCGTGGAGAAGTAACAGTTTGCGTTAACAAGTTGCATGCTGGATGTAGACGTGCATGCGTGAGTTATCACTCCATGGGTGCTGTTCCGGAACACCTCTCTCAGGCACACAGGGTCATGGTAGAATTTTTTGTTAGTTGCAATTGCTGTTGTTTTCTTTGTTTCTGTGGATTTACAAAGTCTGTTTTATCTTTCAAGTGAGAAGGAGATGTTCTCTAAGTATTTTGAAAATATTAGTCTTTCATTTTTTTAATTTGATAAAACCAACTATGCTCTTTGCCACAGAATCTGTGTAGTCTTGTCAGATTTCATTAGTACTTTAATGTAGCCTGCAAAATTGTTTGCCGCACAACTCACATGTAATGAAAATGTTTGCGTTGCTTTGCTAACTTGCACGTACTTAATGTGTATTTCGGCTGTCATCGTCTTCTGTGTGTGATGCATCTGTGTGTCTTAACCTTTGCAGAGCATGCCTCCACCTCAGGCACATAACCCTGGCTGCATTGTGCCCTCAGGAAGCAATGGCAGCAGCATGCCAGTAGAACACAATAGCAAACGTGAGAAGAAGATTGTAAGTTCTGGAACCATTTCTGTCATATTGCCCGGTGGTGGGTTTAAGGCCCTTTCACAGACAATGATCCAGATATGTGTATTGGGTCTTTGGTTTTTCTTAAAAAAAAAAAAAGAAAGAAAGAAAATGTGACCATTGGTAATGAAATTTTGCATGAAGGTGGCCATGACCTGTTTTTATTCTCTAAGTGTTCATTCTATTTTATTTTACTTTTTCTGCTTAGTATAAATTTGCTTAGAAAAAGGGGGAAAGGCACTTTTCATGATTCTAGACTTTATAAAAAGTGGAACAAAGGGGTTACTTTAGCTAATATTGACTCTTTCTGATGTGCCTGTATGTATTGGCCAGATTCTGAAGTTAATCTACCTAGAAGAATTGCACTTACTTGCAGTAAGTAATCATGCATTTAGCTGTGGGTATGTTTGCAAGCTTCTTTCGTATTGCTTGATGCGATTGCCAAGGTTGTCCTGTAGTTTGCAGCTGCACTGCAGCCCATCATCGTCATCCCTGCATCCCAGATAGCCTTTTTACATTTGCTCACCAACATAATCCACAGCCCTCGGTGTCAGTCTCCCTTCCAGGGTGGCCCATCTGCATTTTATCACAGGTAGGTTGAAGCTCTACCTGTAATACCTCATTCCCTAGCATTTGGTTTTCAAATTACAAATTTGAAAAATCTTTTTTAAAACACTGCGTACCAGGCACTGTGGATTATAAATGATGCCTCAATTTAAAAAACAAACAAAACAAAACAAACCCTCTGTATTCTCAAACCTGGAAAGAATTCCCCAGTTTTGTGCCTGGGCTTTCACTGACATGCGGCTTTTCTTAGACTTTGAAATAGTAAAGCAGCCAGGAGCAAGAGAGGATTGCTCGCTGTTGATGCTTGTGTGCCGCCTGCTCTGTGGCCAGGGTGTGGGAAGTTTCCTTTCCCAGCTGTACCACGTCGGACCCGTCCCGGAGGCTCTTTAGTGTGAAGTCCTTTATTGGCTCTAGAATATACTGCCAACACACAGCATATGAAACTAACCAGTTCAGGATATGCAGTTGGCCACTCTGCTACATGCATGAAGTGCTAGCGGATTTAGGAAATGAGCTTCTCATCCCTCTTGTGTACCAAGGGAAGGAAAAAAGTCACCATTTCCCCCTCACCTCTCTATCCCTCCCCAGTGCCTATGCCTCTGTGTTCTCCCTGCCCCTCTAACCCTAAATCCCCATCCTAATTCCTGCTGGAGAAGAGAGTACACAACAGCTGCTCCTCTGAATCTTAATGAGCCGCTCAGTCACTTAGCTGACCTGCTTAATTAATAAGGGCTGCAGCATGGGCTAGAGAGGCCAGGTGGCTAGTGTGTTACTCTCAGATTCTCTGGCTCTATGGCTGATTAGATCTGTTTGTTGGCGTGGTCCTTACCACCATGGTGCACAGGCACTAAATTTAAACCCACTTTAACACTACATTTTGGTAGAACACCACTAAAAGAAGGCTGGGTGACCATTCTGGGCTGCCTAGAAGGTAGTTTCACTGTTCTCAGAGTTTTCCTAGTAATTATTTTTCTATACTTCCAATATTTTACAATGAAACTGTCTCAGCACTCCTCCCTGGCAGAATACAGGAAGGAACCAGAATCTCTGGACCTGGGAAGTCTCAAGCAGCAGTGAGACCCTCTGTGATGGAACACCCCATGGAGCCCACAAAGCAGGGCTCAGTGGTGCCTTCTTTCTTGCTGGGGGCCCGCTTGAGAGACTAGCTTCTACTCTCCTTAGAAGTCTGGCTCACAGGGCTCTCTTCATCCCTGAAGCTGTTGGACTGTTTGCTCTATTTCAGATGACAGTTTCTCTAGGGTGTTGTAGCAGATTTTAAGGGCATTACTTGCTTGACCTGAGGTTCTCATTTCTCTTTTAAAAGCTTTAATTTTATTTCTTTTCTTATAAATGAATATAAACTGCATGATTCCTTTGTTCCTAATTCACTTTCTTTTCCTACTCTTGAAAAACCAGAGACTGAATCAGTGGTTCAGTGTGAGCAAGGGAGTTTGAAATCATTTTTGGAGACACAATATTGAGACATCGTTTCTTTTATTTTTAGCCCATGTAGTTACAAGAGTAACCTGTAATTTCTCATAAAACATAATAAATATAGCTATGCTCAGTCTTTTAAAACAGTATTTTGTCAGATCTGAGTCCTTCGAGACGTGAAGTACGTAAGATAAATGCAATGATATGCCTTTGGAGTCTTATCTAACTCATGAGGCAGAGAGACAGGCAGGAAGTAAGTTATTGCTTCCTCTCTTAGGTTTTGCATACACAGCATTTTATTTCTCTCATTTTATACACGAAGAAACAAAAGACTTGTTGAGGGACTTGCCCAAGGTCTCACATTTAATGAGAGTGTAAGAACAAAGGTTCCATCCCTCAGCAGAATTGGGCTGACCCCATGACCCGAAAGATGGTGCAGTTTTTCAGTCCCCCTTCTGCTGTTGTTTCTAACGGGGGCTTAGCACCATGGACAGAAGTCCTGAGGGCCCTTGGCTGATAGCCTCTGCAAACAGACCATCTCTGATGCGAAAACAATCCCATTCGCACTGGGAGTGAAAATGACTGTAATCAAGTGAAACTCCTTGCAGAGTCTGCTTGATGTGGGTTTCGATTCCTTCTTAAAATCAGGCTGTTTCGCCTGTAGGTAAATATCGGCTGCATAAACTAAATTATAGAAGTCAGATCATGAGGACTGTAGCTGTAGAGAAGCTTGAGGACGCAACTCCATGATCCGGTTTTAGGTAGCCTTTTCATTCGTTTTGTCCTTGAGACGTAGCAGGAAGGTGCGTGGTTCAGTCTACTTTAGATTCAACGACAAATAATATTTCTGGAACGAATTGTCTGTGTAATCATATTCCCTTCACACACAGTTTAAGACAAGTCCTCTCTTTTCTTTCTGAAGACAACAACTTGATAAACCTTCGGTCTCCTTCTACATGTTAGAAAATGTCTCATCTACACTCGGTTTTCCTTTTTCTGGAGTTAGTTGTCCCACCGCTGCAGCCCTTCTCTCCTCCCATCTCACCCCACCCCAAGTACATAACTGTGTGCTGATCCCTGTGTGACTTAGAGCCTTGGGGTTTTTGTAAACTGCAGGTTTATTGAGGTAATTCTAATCCTTTAGGAATGATTTTTTGTCTCTGCACGTTTGATAAATGTACACCTGTTTCTACCCACTAGAGTCACGATTGAATACTTTATTTGTTATATGTCAGGATGACAGGCCTTGCCTCGTCTTTAAAAGAAATGACTTCAGGCATTAAGAGGGCCCCAGAGCTCTAATTCTCATCTTCAAATTTGGTTTTCCTAGCCACAGCTGAATTTCTAGTAATGCACCGCCTTGGGCCCTTTTGGGCTTGGGGAGTTGTTTCTTTGCCAGCTTAAGTCAAAAGGAAATGTAACAGATACAAACACTTGTGAATCAATTTCAAGTCTAAACAAGTCAAGTGGAGAATCTAGAAAATATCGACAAAGGCTACTGATTCAGACAATTCTGTTCAATCTTTGTTTCTTTACAAACATTTCCCCAGCCCTGGAGAAAGAATGCTCCAGTGACTCATTTTTGAGCAGTGCCACTTAATTGAGGATGCAGCTAAAGATAAGATGGCAAGAGATTAGTGTTGCCAAAAAACTGGTTTTGCTAATTTCTGGAACTTTATCACTGATATTCACTTTTAATTAATAGCCAAGGAATTAAAACTACTGATGCTTTTCAATAATTTATATTCAAGTTATATTTAAAACTGAGAAGCACTGAAGAATATTAAGCTATTTTTAGATATTTAGCCTCCAATGAGATGAGGAAAAAAATATTGCAATAAAATTCACTAGATGAAATTTCTGTGGATTTGTTAACTACTGTCTGCCGTATCAGTGGGACACAGTTCTCCTGCCCATCCCCATCCTCACTGTCGGCCCCTCTGCCCTGCTCCTTCCCTTCTGTGTGTCTCTCCAATGAGTGAGGTCGATGTTTTTGGTTCCAGGAAATTTCCATCCACCCAGGCAGTGTCCAGTTGTTCTTTTATTTTTTTAAACTGATTGATTTTAGAGGGAGAGAGAGGAAGGGGAGAAGGGAAGGGAGAGAGAGAGGGAAAGAAATATGGATTTGTTGTTCCACTTATTTATGCATTCACTGGTTGATTCTTGTGTGTGCCCCAACTGGGGATTGAATCTACAACCTTGGTGCATCAGGACAATGCTCTATCCAACTGAGCTACCTGGCCAGAGCAGCAGGATTGTTCTGAGAACAAGGACCCAAAATCATAACTACCTGAGGGTAGGCATCATGCCAATTTTTGTTCAACATTGGTATTCCCAGTTCTCAAGACAATGCCTAGCACATCGTGGATGCTAGGTGAATATTTGTTGAATGAAAGTTACATTTTAAAAGAGAAACGGAATATTTGCAAGGTCATCAAATGTTTATGAGTTTCATTAGAAATGACTAGATAGTAATATTTATTTTTATTTGAATGTAAAATACCTATATGTTTTACATTGTTTTCCACAAAATATAAAGAATCATTCATTAGGGAGAGAGGTTAGGGAGTTGCTAACACCCAACTTTTGCATATTTACCAATATTTATAAACAGAATTCAAAAGCTATTAGACAAAGTAGATTTCCATTTACATATTCCTCACTTTCCAGCCAAATCCTCTATCCATGCTTCTCCAAACCCCTGTAATTCTCAGATTGATTGTTAGTACTTCACAGCCTTCCAATATGAAGTATAATACTGAGAATGAGTGTTGAGGTTTTATTCCTGACCGTCTTGCTGTTGCAGCCTTATTCTACCGCCCTCTCTCCATGAAGTAGTTCAGAAACATTTCACAACTCACCTTCCCTATCTGCACTGCAACCCCGAGGTGAGGATTGTAAGAATAGGTGAAGCAGCAGGTCTCTCTGGCTGCCCCTTTACTCATTTAGTTAGAGAAGAGACAACATTGTAACTGAAAACTGATCACAAGTAAACTAATTCAAGTCCTCTGCACTACAGTCCATCTTTTTTTTTAAACGAGGGGAGGAAAAGTTTCCAATTAGTATTGAGTGAGCACAGAAGAAATGAATCTTCATATTAGGAGGTAATGGCTTTGTGTTCCCAAACGTCTGAGAATAATGTAGCTGTGTCCATAATAGGTAATAAGATTTAACCAAATGCAGAAAGAAAGAAAAAACACTAACTGTGAATGCCTTTAGTAATAAAGTACTTAAAACTTGCCTTAACAATACAGTTGCTATAAGGAGCTAATGACTGACTTCTGCTTCTATTCTGTAGGACTCTGAGGAGGAGGAAAATGGTCTGGAAGCGCTGAACAGGAAGCTGATAGGTTCACAGCCTTATGTACCAGTGGAGTTTGCTGACTTCAGTGTTTACAATGCCAGCTTGGAGAACAGAGAGTGGTTTTCTTCTAAAGTAGATTTGACGAACTCAAGGGTCTTGGAGAAAGAAGTGTCCCGTAGCCCTACCACCAGCAGTATTACCAGTGGCTACTTTTCCCATAGTGCCTCCAATGCCACTCTGTCCGACATGGTGGTCCCCTCTAGTGACAGCACTGATCAGCTAGCCATTCAGACAAAAGATGCAGACTCCAATGAGCATTCTGGACTCTCACTTATGCATGATTTCAGATCGTCCTCAAACAAAGAGCTGACAGAGCTAGAAAGAGGCTTGGTAAAGGATAAGGTAATTATGGTGCCACTCAAGGAAAACAGTGCCTTAGCCAAAGGGAGCCCATCATCCCAAAGCATTCCTGAGAAAAACTCCAAAATATTCCGTAGGACTGGCTCATGTTCAGAGCAAGACACCTGCTCCAGCAAAAATGGCCAAGCTGCCAGAGAATTCTGCTCCAAGGAGGTGACCGTAGAGTACACCACAAACATCCTTGAGGACCATTCTTTCACAGAGTTTATGGGTGTGTCAGATGGGAAAGATTTTGATGGTTTGACAGATTCTTCTGCTGGAGAGATTCCAAGTAGGAAGAACCTACCAAATAAAATGGACAATAAGAGTGTCTCAGATGAGCCACAGGACCCTGGCCAGCTGCATTCCTTGGCAGAGAATAACCAGGTAATAAATTCTGGAGGCATTCCTTGTGCTATCAGTGAGCATACCTAATTGTGCACCAACCCCCACCCGCCCTTCACCTCAATGACTTAGGCGATGTTCATTAAGAGGTTGCCAACAGGTAGAACTACTTTGACTCCCAGTCTTAGTGTATCTGTTAACTTGTATGGGATGGAGCCTTAGGTAACCTCCAGGGTGGGGCAGCCTGCTTCACCACTTGGTGGCTCTGAATGTTGGGGAGGGGTCAGAGAGAGGACAGTGATGCTTAGGCTTGCTCGGCACTTGCTCCGTTTCCGGTCACTTTACCCCCTTCCCATGTGTGACTGGTGCTGCTCTAGCTGCTACCCACGTGGTGGTTCCCAGAGTGGGTGTATTTGCATTCATTCTAGGACTGTGCAGGTCCTTTAAATGGCCTCTCCCGAGAGACCAGCAGTTTCTTTTGCCATCCAACCCCCACGGATTTTACAGCCAGAAGTTATGAGGCTTTATCTCCCCAGCCCTGGAACTCTGAGCCTTGCTGTCTGGCCTGGGTCTGGGATTGCTCACTCCCAAGGTATCCCTCCTGATTTTATCTACCACACATGAATATTGGACCACCACCTGTTCTGCTGTCTACCTCGCCAGCACCTCCCCCTTGTAGCTGCCACACCACATCCTCTCCTAATACACAGAAACAAACACAGGGAGGCTGCCCAATCGAGGAGACAAACATGGCCTAAATGAAAAAAACAGACAAAACCCCGGAAAAAGAGCTAAGCACAATGGAGACAGCCATCCTATCAGATGCAGAGTTAAAAACACTGGTGATAAGGATATTCGGAGAACTCAGTGAGTACAGCAAAAGCATAGGAGAAGAAATGAAGGCTACACTAAGTGAAATAAAGAAAAATATACAGGAAACCAACAGTGAAGGGAAGGAAGCTTGGATTCGAATCAACAGTTCGGAACATAAGGAAGAAATAAACAATCAACCAAAACAGAATGAAGAAACAAGAGTTCAAAAAAACGAGGAGAATAAGAAGACTCTGGGACATCTCCAAAAGTGCCAGCATCTAAATCATAGGGATGCAGAAGAAGAAGAGGAAGAGCAAGAAATTAAAAACTCACTTGAAAAAATAATGAAAGAAAACTTCCCTAATTTGGCAACATAAATAGACATGCAAGTCCAGGAAGCACAGAGAGTCCCAAACAAGTTGGATCCAAAGAGGACCACACCAAGACACATCAGAATTAAAATGCCAAAGGTTAAAGAGAGAATTTTAAAAGAAGCAAGAGAAAAGGAGACAGTTACCTACAAAGAAGTTCCCATCAGACTGTCAGCTGATTTCTCAAAAGAGACCTTACAGGCAAGAAGGGGCTGGAAAGAAGTATTCCAAGTCATGAAAGGCAAGGACCTACCTCCAAGATTGCTCTATCCAGCAAAGCTTTCATTTAGAATGGAAGGGCAGATAAAGTGCTTCCCAGACAAGGTCAAGTTGAAGGAGTTCATCATCACCAACCCCTTATTGTATGAAATGTTAAAGGGACTTATTTAAGAAAAAGGAGATCAAAACTATGAACATTAAAATGACAACAAACTCACTACTATCAACAACTGAATCTAAAAAGCAAAAAACTAAGCAAACAACCAGAATAGGAACAGAATCATAAATAGGGGGATCATTTGGAGGGTTATCAGCTGGGAGGGGAGAGTGGGGAGAATGGGGGAAAAGGTACAGGGATTAAGAATCATACATGGTAGGTACAAAATAGAAGAGGGAGGTTAAGAATAGTATAAGAAATGGAGAAGCCAAAGAACTTACATGTGTGACCCATGGACATGAACTAAGGGAGGGACTGCTAGAGGGAAGGAGGATACTGGGCGGAGGGGAGTATAGGGGGGGAATTGGAACAACTGTAATAGCACAATCAATAAAATATACTCAAAAAAAGATGTTGGCAGCAGGGAAGACGTGCCCACCTGGGGAGCAAGCTCACGTGTTGCCCAGCTGTCGGTCCATGGGGCAGCAAGTCTGCCTGTGGAGTTGCAGAGCGGACCTACGATATATACAGGAGCAGTGGCTTTTTCAACTGGATGTGGTTTTGTTGAATTAAGTATTCACTTGGACAAGGATCAGTCATTCTCCTGTTCATTCCCTGAGATGTTTAATTACTGGCTATCCCAAGCTATCTGGTAGTATCTGCCATATTTCATCAAATTAGTGATTTCTTGGCCTATTAGATACACCATTATTTTATGTGTCATTAAAGAAAAATACTTCCAATTAAACTACATCATAGTAGCAATTATGAGACACAATGCAATTTCAGAGATGTTAAAATGTGGGGGCAAATGACATTCATCGGAAAACTGACAAAATAGAATCATTAGGTTAAAAGGTGCTTTGGAGAAGTAAAGGTGAATTCCTTGAGCAACTGAATGTTGGGCCTTGGAAGTTGCCCAGGTTGGTTTATTATGTTAATTCTTATATTGGAAACAAAATGGGTTTTTGCTAATATTCCTAAGGAAAATGGCAAATTATATAAATAAATTATCTGCCTCTGCATACTCTGCTCATGAATGCCACCATTTCTTCCCATTAAGAGTCACTGTTTTGGTCCCACACACCAAGCACAGCAGTGTAAGGGGTATGGTAGTGCCAGCACTTAGCAGAACGAAGAGCTGACCAAACCAGAAAGAGCTTGGTGAAGGGTAAGACAGTCCTGTTGTCACTCAATCTCTGTGTCTCAGAGGAAGTTGCCATTTCAGATTGGTGGATTTTTCCCACCCAAGTTTTCTATACTATCCCTTAAAATATCAGTGTGTAGTCACTTTACAGCATACTCAAACTGCAAAAACTTAAACAGTGATCTCTGTAATAAAAAAAGACTTCATCCCCAATTTAAGAATAATAATAAAGTTACTCATGGCGGTTCTTGCAAACCAAACACTCATTTGTTTAAAAGTCCCACGGACAGGGACAGCAGTGTGGAACTGACTGTGGGGGCAGTGTGGGATGGGCAGAGGAGGGCAAAAGGGGAGAAACTGGGACAACTGTAATAGAATAACAATTTAAAAAATGATTTAAAAAAAGTCATCAATGTCCTCTACGCTGACTCTTCAGCAGAATCTTCATTACTGGCCTACATGAGCTTTCAGCCCCTCTTCCAGAAAGTCCAAGAAGGACTTGGACAAGAATTCCAGGGATAATTCTTCACTGTGGAACTGTGCTTCTCAAACTAAATGTGCAACAGATTCTTGGGGCTGTTGGGAGAAGGTGCCTCTTAAAAGCTCAAATTCCCAGGAGCCACTGCCTTCCACACTTAAGGTTTTACTTCAGTGGGAATGGCTCCTGGGGTTGAGGTTCCCACAGAGCCCTCCGCAGGCGTCCTGCAAGGCAGGGTGCCCGAGGGCTGCACTGTGAGACAGCCCAGAGAAGAGGGAGGAGAGGCAACCACCCACCGCCTGGGACCTTGGAGCCCAACAAGCAGGAAGAATGCCTGGGGTTTGCTTGTGAAAGTCTTCTGAACTGTGTCCCTGCCAAAGGTGGTGGTTTAAAGGTGGAATTTACAAAAATATTTGTTGTATTAGGACAATGTGGGATTATGATAATATTTTTTCTTTTTATTGCTTTAGTATTTTCTTATTTTAGTTTTAATAAGTTGTTTTTAACACTAACAGTTTGAGAACTTTTTACGTACTAAAGTTTGACTTTTGTTCTTACCGTAATATGACTTACTGTGTGGGCCCAGAAATAACAATTTTTTGCTTTAACTCTAGGTCTTGCTGTCCATTACTTTTCCTAGAAGCTTCACCTTGGGGCTAGTTTTCTCCCTTGTGCACTGTAAATTTTAGAGCTGGATTCCATCCTAAACTGAATCCTGTGGGTCCCTAAGGAAGAGCCCCTTGTGTGGGATGGGCACAGTTTGGCTGAGGATGGTCCCTGTGGGTCGGGAGGGGAGGTGAGGATCGGGCTTGAACTCATTATAGCCTCTGAATTCCAGGGAAGCAGGACCTCGACTGCTCGGTGAAAGGCTGCAAGCACTTCCTCCGCAGGCCCCCACGTCTCGTTTCGGGTCTCCTTTCCAAAGCACCAGCCTCATCTTTATAACGTGCAGCGGCCCAGCAGGCCCTCAGACTGGCGTGGAGAAGCCATACACTCCCTGGGCCGCCGCCTTTCCGCTCCTGTGCGAGAAGAAGCAGCGGTGCTCTGTCACCTGGGTGAACCGACAGCTTCTGCTTCTTCCAGAGAGCCAGAGAGCTGAAAATTGTGGATTAATTGAGTGGCAGTATTTGTTTTTTTTGCACTTACTATACATCCCACTGTGTGGAAACCACAGATTCAAACAAACTTATTCTTGTACAGTTTTAATCAGTTCTTACTGTAGATTCTGGAGTCAATACTCTAATGTGTTTTTTTATAAATAATATATATTGTGTATATGAAATGTGTATCTATAGTATGTCTGTGTCGAGACAGACAAGACTGCACACTAAAATGCAGAGAAAAGTGGTTTGTAAAATATCATAAGGTACTGGACTCGGTTACAAAGCAACTTGGGCAATCTTGTATACATGAGCAGATGAAACATTTGCCTAAATGAGGTTGCAGATCCCTCTTTGCAAAAAAGATTACAGAATGCTGTTCTTTATAACCAAAGAACTTACATATGACTGGTCAATTTTGCTGTCCACCCTTGTTTTCTGTGTACATACATGTTTGGCTGCAAGCTTGGTGCCGCACTGCCCTTGGCCACCAGGCCACGCGCTGCCCTTCTGTCCTGTTTCATAAGCACACTGAAAACTCTCACAGCAGATTTCCTTGGTCTCCCACCTGGCCTGCCGCCTGCTGACTTGACATTGCATTGTAACCGTGACTGGGGCTCTTGGTTCAGCCCAGCAAGGCAGGCAGAGCGGGGAAAGCAGTATTACTGTAAAAACACAAGGACATACCAAGAATTGGACTGGGGTGGGGGAGGGGTGTTGGTTTTTGTCTTTGTGTGGTTTTGTTTCAGATTTCATTGTGGTAGGTTTCATTGTGGTATGGTTTTTACTGTTGCTATTGTACTTAATTCTGGACAATGCTGAAGAGATGGAATGAGCTATAAAGTTCACAGGTTCCCACTGCACCAAGTTTGCAGGAAGTGACTGAATACAGATGACCCTGCTGCCCATGTCTTCATTTGTAAAGTTCTCCTGCTAGCGGGGACATTGGAGGGATTATGTGTGCAGAAACTTTACCGAGGTGCTTGATGTACCTGTTCTGTAGACGCTTGCACAGTTGGTCTGGAGGCACAGCAGTCAATGTGTGTGTGCGTGAGAGGAGGTGTCCAGCCTGCTGTCCCTTTTCTCTGTAAGTTCTTAGCATCAGTAAATGAATAAGATATTCGAGACTTTAATGAAAAGCTGCTGTTCATGATTTTTGTGTATAGTGAGCTGACTGTAGTATTTTACTATTGTCTGTTTTGAAAAAGGAAAACTGTAATTTATATCCCCTTTCAACTTTATTGTATTTAATTGGTACAGATTGTGTGTGTCTTTTAGAATACAGACGGTCTAATCCAGATTTTAAAACAGTAGTTGTTTGTCCTTAATAACACTGCCATTATCCAATCCAGTGTTCCGCACTTGTGTGTCTCATGTCCCTGCAGCTTAAACAATCATGATAACAGCCAACATTCACTGAGGGTTTACTGTGTTCGAGGCACTGTTCCCAGTATGTGATATGTGTTATGCCCTTCAGTCCTCACAGCGACAGCTGCCCTAGGCACTGTTGTTATTGCGTGTTTGGTGAATGGAAATCTGAGGCAGAGAGCTTAGTGCCTGGGAGAGGGATTCCACTCACACTTCCAGCAGCTTCTCCTCTCCGTATTCTGTCTGGTGACGTGTCGTGGAGGGACATGCAGGGCTGTGGAGAGCGTTGGACGTCCCAGGCTGACCAGCGTTGCTGGGAGGCATCAGCAATAGATGGGACTGAGTGTGCCATTCACGGTCATGGTGCTTAAGCTTTTAAAGCAAGTAGCAGTGCTCTGTCATCCATGAAGTAGTAACCAGAGATAGTATAGTAGGAAAGATTTATCTAGAAAATGCTATTACAGAATCTTTTTAGAAAAGTCTCAATTGTTTACAACAGCCTTTCTGGAGTAATCAGGAATTAGATCTAAATATTCTAGACAGAAGAGTGTCTTATATGATATGACTGCCAGGAAAAAGTAGAGAGGGGGGAAAACCCAAAACATTTTGGAATTTTACAAGATAGGGGTTGTATGGACAGTAGCTTTGTAATATTTAAATAAAGTATGACAGATACAAATACAGTTAAAGGCAGAATGAACTAATTTTCACTCTCTTCACTAGTGCGAGATCAGTGGTGGTCGGGCTTTGACCTTGCCCTTTGTCGATACGATTGCGAGGGAGCAGAGTGGTTTTAGGACATATTTTATTGGACAGTTAAGTGTAGGCACATGTTCAACAGTTAATTTCCAAAGCACATTATTACCAGTGTTATCACATTTGTTTATACTTATTTGGACACATTTTATCATAGCAAAAATATAGCCTTATGACTCTAGGGTACCCACTCATGGGAAGAATAACTGTAAGAATACTGTTAGGGTTAGGTAAGGGCAAGATGCTGTCTTCTATTAAATGCTGCACTAGCCAATTCTTACTTTGAAAATTACAGTATTCAAGCTTTAAAACTACATTGGGAAAAAGGAAAACTACATGATTAAGCCTTATTTTAAAAAGTAAAGCTTTTTGTTCAAGTAATTAAAAAGTCTTAAAAGAAGATGTAATTGAGTAAGTTCTTGCTGTCTTCTTTCCTGGACCAAGAGCTAAAAACAAAAAAGGATGCTACTGGTAATGTAATCACATAGAAAGCTTTTTGTATTTGGCTTTGAACTTATTACAGTAACACTAGCACAAGTCTCTGTGATGTGAAGCCTACCTCCTAAGTTAAAAATCAACAACAAAAAGTCAATCTGTAATGTACAGCAGTTCATTTCAGGCTTTTCCTAACCCAGAAGAAAGGCAGTCTGTTCCAATGTCCAGCAGCGTCCCCTCAGACATCTGGGGGCTCCTGTAATATCCAGTTGGTGGGGGACCTGGAATGGAGCCGACTCCATGAGAAGCTGGGACACCAGCTCTGCTCTTTAACTCTGTATGAACTGGAGCTGACAGTAGTGAAAACAAAGTCCCAAAGTCTAAATTTAACCAGCGTGTCATTTGTTCCTAATCCCTCAAGGTATGGGGAAACATAACTGTAGATTTCAGTGCTATGAATTAATTTAAGTTGAAATAAAACTTAGTCACTATTTCTCAGTTGATCCAGAACATACACTCACCTCAGTGTATTCTTAGAAAAACAAGTGATTTTCACCTCCCTGATGTTCACCGGGTGCCTCTATTTTTGCATCAAGTTCTTAGAAGACAGCAGCTTGGGGTGCCTCAGGTATTGTAATCTGAGCCCAGTTGGCAGAAACCACCATCTTGGAGCTCACTGTAGGTTTTCTCAGCGCCAGATTGTCCCTGAGAAAGGAACTCTGAAATCCTTATGGGACCCTATTCATGAAGACAGTGACAGGCTGATTAATAGAACAATGAATGTCTTGTAAAGAAAAGGTAAGTTTTGAAATTGGAGACTCTGGAGGAAGAAAAGATTAACTTGAAGAGGGAAAAAGAGGCCCAGTTTGGTTTTACGGTACAAACCAAGTTGACCCTTTCACAATACCTAAAACATGTAACTATTTAGAGTTTTTGATGGAAAAACATTGCTGTTTGTAGCAAGTTTAAACTTTTTCTTTCTTTCTTTGGGTCTTCTCCTAAAAATCGGCCTGAACCAAACCACTTAAAGATGATAGGTTTCTTTGTACTGTCTTTTCACGGTCTAGCCTGAGTTTGGAGAAATATCAAGCAGAGTAGATGTATTTTTCTTTGACTAAAAATTTCAGGAAAGCCCTGGCCAGGTAGCACAGTTGGTTGGAGCATCATTCCGGTATGCCAAGGTTGTGGGTTTGATCCCTGATCAGGACACACTACAAGAACCAACCAATGAATGTGTAAATAGCTGGAACAACAAATTGATGCTTCTCTCTCATTGTATCTATCTAGCCCCCCTTCCTTTCTAAAGTCAATCAATTTTTTTATTTCATAAAAATACATCTGAGCCAAAAGTCACACCTTCATGTAATTGATTACTCCGTCTTGTTGAATCAGCATAATCTTTACCTAGTGTGTGGTCAACCACAAGTAAGCCAAGCTACTTACAAACACCAGTTAAAATGCTTAGCTGCAGCAGCTTCCTAAAAGAGCAGTTCACCAAGATAAGGATGTAAGATTTTAACCTCACTACCACTTGCACCCAAGGCTATCTTAATGATATAAAATGCCAGTTTACCCACATTTTTTAAAGATTTTATTTTTTTAAGTTATTTTTACACGTAGGGGAAGGGAGGGAGAAAGAGAGGAAGAGAAACATCAATGTGTGATTGCCTCTTGTGCGCCCCCTACTGGGGGCTTGGCCAAAAACCCAGGCATGTGCCCTGACTGGGAATCAAACCAGCAACCCCTTGATTCTCAGACCAGTGCTCAATCCACTGAGCCACAGCAGCCAGGGCCCACATTATTTTCTAGACCTTGTGTATGTAGTGGGAAAGCTAGTTATTAACCTGTTGCTGCAAAATGAATTACCCTCAAACTTGGCAGCTTAAAACAGCAATGGACAATTATCATCTCAGTTTCTGGGTCTAGATTCTGGAGTGGGTAGTTCCAGCTCCAGTCGCTCATGAGGCTGCAGTCAAGAGGTGAGCTGGAGCGGCAGTTACACAAAGGCTTAACTGGACCTGCGAGGAGCCGCTGTGGGCACTTCCCCCTCTTGATACTGCAGCTTCCTTGCCACGTGCACCTCTCCACACTGCCGAGTGTCCGCACGGCATGCTGGCCATCTTCCCTAGAATGAGGTTTCCAAAGAGAACAACTAGAAGCCAAAATGCCTTGTGTGACCTGGTCTCAGAGGTCACACTTGGTCACCTCCACCACCACGTATTCTTTAGAAATGACTCATGGGTCCAGCCTCCACTGAAGGAAAGGGAATTAGCTCTTCCTCTTGAAAATAGGAAAGTCTAAGAGTTTGTAGACATTTTAAAACCACCGTAAGCAGTTAAGAGTTACAGAGCTGAGGCCCTGGGTCAAAGCAAAGCCAACCGGAACCTCTGAGCGGATGTAGGAATCCAGCCCATTTGTAAATGGTGGGTCAAAAGGAAAGCCACAGTTCTGTGGAGGAAAAAGGAGATATTAATAAAAAGGGAAAAATTCTAGGATGATGCAATTGTGTGAGTTATAGACAATAATCAAACCGCTAATATTCCTGGTGAAGGCAAATGATCAGAAACTTAATTTTCCTTATTTTTATAGTTACAGTTTCACATGTGATTCTTTTCAGATTTGCTTCATTAGAGAGGCACTGACGTATGACTATATTTTATGGCTTTGCTCAAAATAAGAATTGAATCAGGAAATTCAAACATCTTAAGGCAAGCAATATTAATGATTGGCTTTAGAAATAAAACTGCCAATAAGTTTATGAATGTGGGTTTTTGGGGGTTTTTTTGCTAAAGATATTGACAAAGGTAGGATTATTTTATTAAAATGTGATATACATTCAATTGTTTGGAAACAAGAAGGGGTTCAGGGCTCTTGAAACTTGTAAAATGAAACTTTAAATAAAACAACTAGAAAAGGAAAGTTAAAGGGATTTTTAAAAGACTAGTTTAAAAAGGAAAACATGTTAAAAAAATAAAAATAGGCTAAACAAAAATGGTGCAGATAACATAGAAAAGGATTCCTGGATAGTTTCTTTCAGTTTAAAATTTGACTCTCAGTTAAGTATTCAGTCGACTCAGACTCCTCATGGGAGCCCCTTTCCCTGCTGTCTGTCCCTCTCCCCATCCCTCTCCCCGTCCCTCGACCCCCTGGCCTCCCAGGGTGAATCTGGAAGGCAGTTCACTGTCTGGTCTGCTAAGGTAGGCGCCTGCAGTCTCTTGTCCTCTGCTGCCTCCTGCTGATCTCTAGTTGAGGATAGCTGTTCTCATTTAATTCTGGGGCACCGACTTTTGTCCCAGCTTTATCTGCTACTAATGTCTGTAATGGTCTGCCCTAATTGCTCCCAGGAAGCTTAGCAAACTCCCTCCGCTGACCAGGTCCCCCTGCTGGCCTCACACCGGTACTGGAGAGACTCTGCTCTGCCCGCCCCGCTCTCAGCCGCGGGCTCTCTGACATGCTCGTGCAAGGTGAACTCCTGACAGTCACAGTGACTCTTACTCCTTAGCTGTCTTCTGCATCAGTGCTGGAAGTTTCCAGGAACTCCATGCCACCAGAAAGACCAGCCGAACGCTTCCTGGAGCCCATCTATTCCCTCCGTTCTACCAAAGCAAGTCTGATAAGGAGAAGTGGAGCATCGTCCTCGGCACTCTGAAATTCCCTCTCAAGGTGTCTTAGCTTTTAAACCGATGTCTTACTTGTCACCCCAGACCAAGACATGGGGACTGGTCTTTTCAATGAACTAACAGCATCCTCATCACAGTCTGAACCTCTGAATCTCCATGTCTCTTCTCTGGTCCCCTTTCCTGATGTCCTCCTTCCCTTCCCTTCCTACCACTCAGGGACCACCTTTATGCCACAGAGCCATTCTCTCCACATTTTGGCTTATAACAAAATTACCTTCAAGCTTTGCTGTGAACATGTAAAGGAAGGCTTTTGGAATTAAGGGAACTCTTCTCATTCCACAAAACATGGCTCTCAAGTTTGCTTATTACTTTGATGAGGTCTGCAAGCCCAGCTGTGTTCCAGACAGTATCTACCACACCGTGAAGACAGCCGCACCAGTGACTCAGAGAAGAGAACCACAGGGCTACATAATTTGTAGGCAGGAAAGATACTTCAAATTATTAACAAATATCTCCATTGCATTGCCCTTTATTTATTAAGTATAAATGGCTTTATATTCTTTGTCTCCCAAAATAATTCCAGCAACCCTATTAGGTAGATACTGACATTACACCCACTTTGTAATTGGGGAAACCAAGTCTTAGCGAGGTTAAGACTTTGTCAGGATCACAAAGACCAGAAAAATAACGGAGCTGAGCTTCAAATCCAGGAGCACTGTCTCAATCAGAGCCTGTCAGTCTCCAGATCTTGTTCAGAAGAATTACACGGTGGTCGCCACTGATTATATAAACTTGACTCTTAGTGTTTTGGATTTCCAGCAGAACAGGCAATGCTCTGTTGTCCTAGGTGGTTCAGACATTCTTTTGTGTGTGTGTCCCTTATTTGCTGATCTCCAGCCTTTGAGGAGGTGAAAGGTAGCTCTTACTGAACATTGGGGCATCCCTGACACAGATCCTATAAAGAGGTAAGTTAGATAATTCTTTAAAAAAAAGAAACTTGAAATAATGTGCTATTGTAATGGTAAGTGGTGAAATGTGAGAATAAGGGGCTCCCTAAGTCCCCCTCATTACGTGTGAGCTGCACGGTAACTTCCTTGTGTGAGTATGGAAATGAGGAGAAAAGAGAAACTCTCTAGAGGAGAACCCTGACGGGTACTGCACCCCAGTGATCCAGTACGTCCCCTTGACACGATGTGATGAAAATGGCACTTTACCAGTGTGCCCTCCCTCCCATAAACCCATGACCCCAGTCTGACCGTGAGAAAATCTTCAGACAAGTTCCGGTGCGGGGGCACCTGTAGTGTACCTCACCACACTCCTCAAAGCTGTCAGACATCAAAAGTAAGTTTCAGACGCTATCATAACCAAGAGGAGCCTAAGAAAGTGTGACAAGTAATGTAGCAAAATGTGATGTCTTGAATGTAATCCTGGAACAGAAAAGGAAGTTAGGTTAAAAATTATATGTATTACACATACACATATTCCATTTAGCATGTGTATGTTCCATTATATATATATGTGCCATTTAGCAAATAACTTCTGAGAGCCTGCTGCGTCCTGGGCACTGCAGTAAGCAAGGGGAGTGTAGTGTCGTGAAATACAGACACTGGCCCTGCTGGCACAGAGGAGACAGTTTGGTGGGAGAGGGAACAAACAAGTACATATTTTACATATATAATATACACATTATATATATAGTATTTATACATCCACACACACTTATTTAATTATACCACTTACGAGTGGTCCAAAGGAGAAGGACAGTGTGTTATGATCGTACACTGAGGAGGGTGTGAACAAGAAGAAGAACCCAGTTTAGTCTGAGGGATTACCACAGGCTTTCTGTGAGGGATTTAAACTGAGGCCCGGCGTGTGTTTAGGAGCTGGCCTGGTGAAGAGTGGGGTCAGACTCCAAATGGGGACACCACTTTCAGAGCTCTCGGAACAGCTAAGATCATAGGGTCTGAACTGGTTCGCTCGAAGGGAGGGTGGCAGAAGACACACTGTTAGATGACTGTTAGAGTGTGGGAGGGAATGCCAGCTTAAAGGGTTGGATGTAACGGCTACTGCTTTTAATACTGAAAGGAGGAACATGAGGGAGAGAACATCTTTGTGCGAGAAGATGACTGATGGATTGCTTTAGACAGCTGCTCAATAAAGGGAAACTTTTTCTCTCAGAGAGACGCTTTCCGCTTCTACATTGATTCAATTTTTCTGTTCTCTTCTTCCTTCTTCTTTTACTATTCAGTTAAAAAATGTACCACTTAAACGTATTTTTATAACTCATTTTCCTTACTAGCCAACTTTATTATCATAGCCTCAAAGCTGATATCCCCAAAGAGATGAAAGATGTGTACACTGAAAACTGTGACATTGATGAAAGAAACTGAAGCAGACACAAGTCAATGGAATAATATCTTGTGTTCATGGAAGAATTAATATTGTTAAAATGTTCATACTAGCCAAAGCCATCTACAGATTCAATGCAATCTCTATCAAGTTTCCAATGGCATTGCTTTTTTAAAAGATCCTAAAATTCATATAGAACCACAAAAGATACCAAATAGCCTAAGCAGTTCTGAGAAAGAAGAACAAATCTGAAGGCATCACACATTCTGACCTAAAACTATATTTCATAAAAACAGACTTATAGATGGAGAACAGATTGACAGCCATTGGAGGGATGGGGTTGGCAGGTTTGGCTTAGAAAAATAAGGGTGTTAAGAAAAAAAATATCTCCTAGACACAAACAATGGTATGCTGATTACCAGAAGGAAAGGGGGTGGGAGAGGTAGAAGAGGATATTGGGGGATAAGTAGTGATAGAAGGAGATTTTACTTGGGGTGGTGAACACACAATACAATAGATGGTGTGTTGTAAAATTGTGCACCTGAATCTTATGTAATTTTATTAACCAATATCACCCTAATAAATTCAGTTAAAAAAATAATTTAAAAAATGAAACTACATTTCATAGCTATAGTAGTCAAAACAGTATGGTACTAGAATAAAAACAGACACAGAAACCAATGGAAAAGAATCAAGAGCCCAGAAATAAACCCAAGCATAAGCTCTCAGCTAATACTTGACTAGAGAGCCAAGAATACACAGTGCAGAAAAAAGATTCTCTTTGATAAGTGCTGCTGGTAAAATTGGATATGCACATTCAAGAATGAAAGTAGGCCTCTATTTTATGCCACTCACCAAAAATTTTCTTGAAATTAATTAAACACTTTAACATAAGACCCGAAAACTAAAAGAAGCTCCTAGAAGAAAACATAGGAAAAATACTTCCTGATGTTGGTCTTAGCAGTGATTTATTTTACATTTTATTTCTTGGAGAGAGAGATTTGTTCCACTTACTGATGCATTCATACTCATTGGCTGCTTCTTGTATGTGCCTTCACTGGAGAGCTCATCTGAAACCTTGATGCATGAGGACAAAACTCTAACCAAGTGAGCCACCCAGCCAGGGCCGGCAATGATTTTTTGATATGACTCCTAAAGCACAAGCAACAAAAGCAAAAATAAACAAGTAAGACTACATCAAACTAAACAGCTTCTGCACAGCAAAAGGAGTAACCATCAAAATGAAAAGGTAACCTATGGAATGAGAGGAAGTATTTGTAAAACACATATCTGAAAAGAGGTTAATACGCAAAATATATAAGGAACTCCCACAACTCCATAGCAAAAATCTCCCAAACCATCTGATTTTAAAATGAGCAAAAGATCTGAATTGACATTTTTTCCAAAGAAGATATTCAAGTGGCCAACAGATACATGAAAAGGTACTCAACGTCGTTAATTGTCAAGGAAATCCAAACCAGAAGCACAATGAGCTATCACCTCACATCTATTAGAATGGCTATTACCAAAAAGACGAGAAATAACAAGTGCTGGGGAGGATATGGAGAAAGGCAACCATGGTATACTGCTGGTAAAATTATAAATTGGTACAGAATTGTACTTGATAAATTTGTACTCGAAATTTACTTGAGTCCATTGAAAGTTACTAAAAAAATTAAGAGATAGAACTACTTGAAGAGACTGAAAACTAAAATGAGTTTGGATTAGCAGACAAGACTAAATTCATTCAGTTTTTGGAAGGTTAGGGTACATTGGGCTCTTTGAGATACAATGACAATGAATGATTTTTATACATGGCAAAACCAAAAAAACTTAAAATAAAAAACGGAACTACCATATGTCTCAGCAATCTTCTAGGTATATATCTGAAAAAAGTGAAATCACTTCCAAAAAGATGTTTGCACCACCATATTCATTGCACCCTTATTTACAATAGCTAATACATGGAAGCAAACTGTGCCCATTAACAGATGAATGGATAAAGAAACTGTGAGATATGTATACATATACATACAGTGGAATTTCAGTATCCAGCATCTTTAGTATCCATGCTAACTTCTATATCTTGAAGGCTCATTCTTTTCCATCAGTCCAAATGCTTCACCCCCTCCTAAGCTAAGATCCTCCTCATCCTTGAAGGGCTAATCCAAATTCAATGACTCAAAAAAGCTTTCTCTGATCTCCCCTTCAAGCTCCTTTGGCATTCGGGTATTCTCTTAAAAGTTCGTCACTTATTTTGCATTGTAATTTTGTTTCCATGTTTAACTTGGCAATTAGACTTTCAGTTCCTTTTGCATACTTGCACATCACTGCCCTGCCTTTGCTCCAAATTTAGTACAGGGTTTTGTTCATGAAAAGCTTTTAGATATATGTTAAATTTTAACATTTTTAATTTAAAAATAGCTGATGTGGGTTCTACTTATATTTCGTGTAATAATATGTTCTTTAATATCCATAGAAGGAAAGTTTTTTGAATATGCAATAATAGAATGCCTTTCCATTTATCCAATCCATGAAAGCATAAAGTCAGGACAGAAATGAGTATAGGCACTCTCAAATTAATCAGACATTGTTCCAAAACAATTATAAATCAATTGACAGAATCTGAAACAAGATCCCCACCTCCACCCCCCTCCCCCAAATGATACTCCTGGTAGCATGAGTGTAAAGGGAAGTGTAGACATTGTGGAATTCTAGGCACAGAGCCCAGAAAGTAGCTGGGTCCAAGTGCATGCTCAATTAGATGCTCACTTATATCTGTACCCATATTCACTGTGCCGTGTTTGAGGCCTCACTGGTTCCATTTCTCCGGAGAATAAACCTCTGGACTCTAAGGAGATGTGGGTAGAGAGAGTTTCCTGCTTGCCCAGGGTAGGATGAGAGAAGTGGGGATCAACTGTGTGCACCGGATGAATCCATCTCCTGAGGTCAGCCCTGGCCACTCTCCATCAACAGCACTGGGAACTCCAAGAGGTTCTCTTCATGTTTTGTCAGAAATATCCTCTTTGGCCTTTGGCTATAATTTTCTCTGCCTTAAGAAAGGAATTAATTTTTCCTTTTGCTTTTCCTCTCGCCAAACTGCGATAAACTCTTCAGTCCACTGTTGTCCTCTTCTCCTATGTTTTTCCTTCTGGTTCAATACCTTTATTAAACGTCACTGTCACAAATGAGGGGGGACCCCTTCAAAAAGAATGCAATTATCTTCTGGAGCGTGGGCCTCTTGTAGCACATGCTTTCCCCACTAGGTGAGTGTTCTAGGAACCCATCTATATCAGTGTGCCAGCTGGTGGTGTGTGAGAGGCTGTGTTCAGCTTCAGTGAATTTTTCTTGAAGACTCTTTCAGTGCGTTTGCCCATTTCATGATGGGTGATTTATGAATACACTTGCCCACACAGCGCTGATGTCCAGAAGTTTTTGACCAAAAATGGCATGATCCCCATGCCCTACTTTCCCCATTCACCTGATCTTGCCCCAAGAGGCTTTATTTTGTGTTTCCTCAGATGAAAAAAGTACTCAAAGAGAAACATTTTGCTGATGACGTGAAACAAGAGCTGAAACAAACAAAAAAAAAATTGCAGAAGTACTAAAAGGCATCAAAATCACCGAGTTCAAAAACTGTTTTCAACAGGGGAAAAAACATCTCAAATGGTGTATTGCACCCAATGGAGAGTTCTTTGAAGGTGACTGAAGTTTAAACATATAAGAATAAAAACACAATGTTTAATACATAAATAGTTTCTGGGGGGTCCCCTCTTCTACGCTGGGTTTGGGGAGGGAGAGGATACAAAAGTGTCTGATCGAATCGGTCAGCTTTGTTCAACCAGAAGCCCTCAGCTCAGCCTTCGGTGCCGTACAATCGCGTCAAACCCTCAGAGAACTCGGAAGCCAAATCCAAATAATTTGAGGAATCATTAGAGAGAAGGAATTTGAATTGCATGTGACTCTCAGTGCACAGATCGATGAACGAAAGTTCTTCGGAAAAACTTAAATTTCCACAACATAAATTTTGAAATAATCAGGGCTATGCCAGGAGGTCAGAGAACTTTAGTGCCTGTTCTCTATCACTGATTCTTAAGACAACACCACACCTTCGTTCAAGTAACTCCTTTCCGTTGTCTTTGGAGCTGGGTAGTAGCACATGTTGATATTCTGAGTTACTTGAATGAGTAACAGTTTACATGGGGTTATCAGTGACTTTTGCTCATTTAAACTCAGGATCAAGAGCCAAAATAAAGGCTTTTCCTTAAAGCACATGACAAATCTGGGCAGAGCGACCTGAAGTTGAGTGGCCATTCAGACATCAAATTCATTCTGCTCGGGGCATGGGGGGCAGTATAATTTAATGGCATCTGGAGTTAGAAAGAACTGGGTTCATAAACCTGGCTTTAATACTTAACACCTTATGTCAAGTGAATTTAGGCAAGTTATTTAATGTCTCTAAGCCTCAATCTTCTTATCTGTAAAGTGGGAACACTCCTACACACTTCATAGAGAGTGGCTGTGAAAATTAAATGGGACACCACTAGCGGGATTAGCGAACATAGTCTATCAATATTATAAGATTTCAATGCGTGTTAGTGCTCTTTTTTCATCTCTACTCCACTGTCAACCCTTTGTTGCCACTGATGAGAGAGAAATAAGCCGTGAACATTAAGAAGGAAGAGTTAGATTTTTAAAAGCTACTCAGTGGAAACAAAGAAAACACACCCCATAGTGTAAAACCATGGAGTTTTGAGTTAGGAGATAGCCATCCTATCACTAAGTCACAAAATTGTGATTTTGAGTATATAGCCTAAGCTCTCTGGGCCTCAGTCTCCTATAATGAAACATAAGAGTAACTCAATAAAAATGAATTCAGTAAATGAATTAATAACAAAATGGAAAAAGTGATTCCCAATTGGACCAACCACCACCACAAAGAGCAAGGTTTTGGGTCTAGAGTAAAAATACCGAAAGCAAACACAAGCATTGAGGGGAAAATCAGACTTTCAGCCAAGAAGATACTTGGCAGGACCTGCTGATCAGGTGCATCAGGGCTGAGTCCCTGGGGCAGGGCCCACGGTTCACCAGGGAGCATCAGCAGCCAAAGGCAGGCTGCGCCCTTTCGGCCCTCCTCCTCGCACCTCCCACTCCCAGAAAACAGCTGACCCCACCTCTGGAAGCAGGGATCCTCATTTCTGGACAAGATAAAGTCCCCATAGATGGGGCACTTAGGGGACTCGCCCCTTAGCTATGGGGGCTGGCCTAGTGGAACTTGATAGTTCCTTTCAGTCTGTGAAGTCTGATTTCTTTGGTCCCTAATTCCATCTCTATATCAGCCTTTCAGGAAAAAAAGGGACATCCTGTGAGGGAAAACTGCTTTCCTGTATTTACAGCGTCTAGCAGAGTGCTCTGTGGACCATCGTCATCTGTTGTACTTCCGGGATCAGTCAGCTTTGAAAGAGCTGCTGCTGCTTAATCAACTCCAAGGGAAAAATATATTTCTCAATAACTTAAACCTGGAGTGAGATATTCTGTATGAATTAACTTTCCTGAAATAAAGGAGTTATTGGAAACAGTTTAGGTGTTCACTTCTCTATCTCCCATTTGCCCTGCCTGCCTCCCTCGTGTTTCAGGCCCTTTGAGCTGTTATTTGATAGGGTAGTATTCTGATGTCATATTAACAAAACATGACTTTTTGTTGAGTCAAGTCAATAAACATAGCTTTCTTTATAAATACCAACTACCATTTCAAGGGGTGAGTCTTTCCCATCATTGCTTGTGAATGATTTTCAGTTAGCATGCCCATTATCACTCTCTAGGATATATTCCTTTAAGAGCTCCAGTTTAGCTCAGCACTCCTAACCTCATTTTGGAATAAAATAGGCCAATGATATTGCCAGCCTGACAGGTCCTACCTAGCCATATTCACTTAAAAAAAAAAATAGGCAACCTGTTCTCTCCAAATAAATTAAGAGAGTGGTTAACAATTTCAATAAATCAATGCAAACAATTAAAATATCTTACATTGTAATTTATCTCCTTCAGAAAGATACCTTAATTGCTTAGGACCTGCCCTGTAGAAATATCCCAGAGCCTCAAAAAAACTGAGATGCTTAAATATGCTGAAGAGTCTTCATAAGAGCTGAGCCCCATTTCGATCTCTGGGAAATAGTTTTGCATTTGACATTGGATGGACATGTGGTGTTGGGATGGCCCTGTTTGATAGGTTACACTCAGAGTTTCTTCTTAGAAACTGGGCAGAGCTCCAAAGGATGAAAAAAAATGGGACAGGAGTACTTGGGGGTGTGGCTCAGTTGATTGGAATGTCATCCCACACACCAAAAGGTTGGGGGTTTGATTCCCGGTCAGGGCACAAACCTAGGTTGCAGGTTTGATCCCCAATCAAGGCGTGTATGGGAGGCAACCAATCTCTCTCTCTCTCCCCACCACTCTCTCTAAAATCAATAAATATTTAAAAAAAAATGAGAGAGGAGATAAATAAGAGGACACAAGACATGTGAACATCCTCTTGGCCTCCAGGTTATCTTCTCTTTAAGGTGGATACAGGCCCACACTAGATTTGGTTCTATGCAAGGAATCTTTAACTGGATGTTGCCACTCCAGGAGAGAAAAAGAAGAGGAAGAAGGCAGAAGATGTAGGAAGAAAAGGGAGCTATTCCCAAAAGCGGGTCAGAGAATGAGTCCAAATGAGAGTAAGAAAACAGTTGAAAGTTTAAAATACTTATTTCTAGGTTCAACTCTAGAGAGTCTATAGGTCTGGGGTGAGGCCTGACAATCTATGTTTTAAAATGTTTCCCCATCTGATGCTTATGCAAGATTTGTGGACTACAGTTTGTGCTTAAACAATCAGGATCTAATGTTTACATCTGCCTTGGGGCGGGGGCGGGGGTGGGGTGGGGTGGGAATGCCTGAGGATACTTAGACTTAGTTGGTTAGAATACTTTCCTCTTTTGTCTTTTTATCCTCTCTCCTCCTTTCAAAGTGCTAACTATTGTATTCATTGCCCAGGGGAAGAATAAGCTAGGGTGAAAAGGAAATAACCTGCCAGTGTCTTCCAAAAATCTAATATCCTTAGGGGAATTAGATACACAAGGGAAAGGTTTGAGAACTGGAAGGTTGGGGTACTTAGGACGGTGGGCCATCCCTAGGAAAAGATGGGGACAAAAGAGTGAAAAACGAAAAGCAAGAAAAAGAAAGAAAGGAAGAAGAAACAGAGAGAGAGAGAGAGAGAGAGAAAGAAAGAAAGAAAGAAAGAAAGAAAGAAAGAAAGAAAGAAAGAAAGAAAGAAAGAAAGAAAGAGGGAGAGAGAGAAATTGAGAAAGATCGTCTTGGCAGAGAGCGTTGGGGGGTGGGGGGTGGGCAGGGAGCCAAGAGGACAGAGGTAGTTTTGTGTCCTCTGGAGGAACTATGTGTCCTTCCCTGGGGGAAGAGCCTGAGACAGTTTTTTTAATGACAAAGAGCATCATGCTTCACTCCCCAAGGGCAGATGCCCAGCAGGGTAATAAGAACCTAGAGAGGGAATGACTATACCTTGAATCTAGGCAGGCAGAGCTTTAAAGGACTTCAGAAAGGGTTTGGAGCCTTAGAGTAGTATAGAAGCTGCAGGATACCCATGCCTCAGTAGAACAATGAAGGAACAGAAACATCTGGACTGAAAGGACCAGAAGGCCAGGAATGAAGAAGAGGGGACTTGGAAATGATTTGGCTAGAAAGAAGACATCAAGAAACAAACGGTCCCCCACAGTACCATATGAACCCTTAGACACATCTCTGGGAGAGGGTATGGTGAAACCTGAAATGACTGAGTTTATATTTCTACTTCTTCTGAAAAAATGGGGTTTTGGAACAAATTCTGTTGAGTTAAAGAAATATAAAATTACATTTCTTGCATACTTGAGTTGTGGACACAAGATTCATGTCTGCTGCCCTAGAAATGCATAAATTGAGTTGTGGTGGCATCCCATAATAAACCATTCAATAGCTTGGAGTAGGTGGGAGGGTGATGTGCTTGCAGATGAGTTTCTCACAATTCCAGTCAATAGCTATTGTATGCATGTATCTCTTGAATTCTAAGACATGTTGAGCTAAGGCAAAGAAGTGGGGTTGCCAGATTTACCAAGTAAGTTATTCCATGCAATATTTGTAATATTGGAGATGTACTAAAAATTATCGTTTATCTGAAATTCAAATTTTCCTGGGCATCATATATTATCTGGCAACTTTGCAAAGAAGGGAACTCACTTCTAGGTGTCTGGGGTCCAATAAGACATCCCTTATTGGCGTGCGCTGATTGGGTTCACAGGGTCCCTCTGCTACCCCAGAAATCCTGCCAAGGCCCTTGCTGAGAAGCAGCTGGACATACCTTGATGAGAAGAGGCAGGAATGTCAGTGGGCTCAGCAGTTTCCGTGAACATCTCAGGCTCCACTCCTTCTGCCCATTGGCTGTGGGAAGTTCTAGAATGCTTCCTGACATAACAAAAGAAGCACAAATTGTGAAATCAGTCAAACCTGTGTTCAAAACCCACCCTTGTCAACTACCAGGTATACGATTTCAAATGAACTACTTCCCCTTCTGTTTTAGAAAGATAATGAACACATGTAACACCCAGTGAGGCGTACGGCACACCGTGGGTACTACATGCTGCTATCACTGCATGCATTTGGTTACTAAGTAAGAGTGTAGGTTACTTTAAATCATATTCCTTGGTCTCTGCCCTGCATCTGGAAGATTCCACTTAGATATTGCAATTATTTGGGAACACAATTTGTCCCATTGTAATCATAGGTCTATGTATCTCTGCCTAGAGCACATATTAAAAACAATTTTTATTTATTGACTTTAGAGAGAGAAGAAGGGAGAGAGAGAAACATCGATTTGTTGTTCCACTTATTGGTGCATTGATTGGTTGATTCTTTTATGTGCCCTGACCAGGGATTGAATCTGAAACCTTGGTGTATCAGGACAGTGCTCCAACAAACTGAGCTACCCGGCAAGGTAGAATATACGTTTTTATAGTCACCTCTTTTAACCTGGTCTTGCATACTGAAGAGCTTATTTACATATAAACAAGAAATGACCTCCTGAGGTTGCACTCATGTTCCCTAATTGAGTGTCCTGATTACAAGTCCCCTGATCTAGGGAGCAAAAACAATGCTGGTTTTTGTGAAGCTTTTATTCTCTCTGCCTAATCAATTTGTTAAGTGGGAAAATGTAAACCTAAAACTATTTATGCAATACAGACTTCCAAAAGGAAATTTATCTGCATAAGTATTTATTCAAAATACTTAAAAATAAAGAAATACCCTGGCTGGTGTGACTCAGTGGATTGAGTGCCAGCTTGTGAACCAAAGGGTCTTCGGTTCAATTCCCAATCAGGGCACATGCCGGGGTTGCAAGCCAGGTCCCCAGTAGGGGGTGCACAAGATGCAACCACACATTGATGTTTCTCTCCCTCTCTTCCTCCTTCCCTTTCTCTGAAAATACATAAATAAAATAAAGTAACAGTACAAACCATTTCAACATATATGTCCCTAAATGGCAGGACCTATGTCATCATGATTCTGCTGCAGAACATATGGCCCAGGGTTAGTAAATATTTGTTGAATAATATTCCAAAGGTCTGGTTTTAATCCCTGAGGAAAAGCACTATCTTCCTTTATTACATAAAAGTGATTTTTTTTTCCCATCTACCTCTGACACTCCAATTAGTACATGGTCTCAGGTAAATTGAGTTTAAAAGGAATGAGGAGAATAAAGGTGTTTTAACAGTAAAATATTATTTTAGCAAATTTTATTTTAAGGTACTTTTTTAAATACACAGAAAAAAAATCCATAATACAAAAGTTGTCCAGGGACATAATGGATTGCAAAACCTTCTATGGGTGTGCATTCACCCACTCCATACGCATGCATCCAATTTGCACTTCGTGCTCTGGATATAAATTGTTAGGAATCCATGAAGTGGCAATAAGGAGGGTCTTTTCTTTCTAATGTTTTATTTATTAGTCCTTCATTATTTATGACCTTGGTAAGTGATACTCTGCACTTCTGCAGCACCATTCCTGCAAAGTATCACTCATCGTCCTTGCCTTTATTTTACAGCTTTAGAATTTGGGTCAATAAGGAGCCAATCTGGACGCAGAGGATTGACTCACAGAGGGTGAATACACCAAAGGTGAGTCCAGATTGGCCATGAATCTGGCGGAGGTTTTGAGAGTTCTCAGAAATGGCTAGTCGTGCCTGTTAGTCAAGATGTAAAATTTTCTCTCTCCTTTCTCATCTCAGCCCTCCCTTCATCTCTTTTCTGTCACTCCTTAAACATTTCCCCTTTTTCTATATTGCTCACATAGTTAGGAAGTTTTCAGTGAAAGCTGCTAAACAAAAGTCTAACAAATGCCTGACCTGTCTTGCTTAGGTGTGATGTAGAAGCAGCCGCTGTACTTCTCTTTTCCTTAGATTGATATGGGGACAGAAACCTTCTAGGAACTATGGCATTTTTTCTTCCATCTCAGTTTTTAATATTATTCAAGAGACTCTGCTCTAAGTAAGTGATGAAGCAAATGAAAAGGAAAAGTCAGCTGCTTTTGCCGGCAAACCCAGCCCAAACCGTGGGAGAAGGTGCATGCTGGTGTCTGCGAGAGAACAGCTGTGAAGGGCAGCCCCATGTGGCAGAGCCGAAGGGACAGGCTTATGCACAATGGCTGACAGAGAAAACAGAAAAATGGTCTTTCATTCCCAGCTGCCTACTCCCAGTGCCCTTTTGTGGTTCTGTCTCCTCACCACCCAGCAAGCAACTGACCACTACCTGTCTGCAGAGCAACTGCAGTTTTGCATGGGACTGTCCACTGTAAGAGAGACGAGGGATTATACTCAAGTGTCAGCAAGCAGAAAGGCAGTATCAACCATTGATCTTGGCACTTTGGCTGAAAGGAATGGGTCTGAAAGCAGGTGGTTCTTGAAGGAAATGCTTATGACAACGCTGACTCACAGTGGGCACAAGATTTTATGACCAAGCAATTTTTTTTTAAAAGCTGTTTTAACTATTACCAATTCAAAGCATCCAAGCCATGGCTTGGGTTTAATTGTGGCTGGTAGAAGTTGATTGCTGCTTGGTTAGGGCCTCGGCAGAGACTGATGCATGGCCTGCTTTGATGTGTTAATTCTCTTTGTGGTGAATGTGGTGGAACCTCCCTGTGTCCGCGTGGTCTTCCCTAACTGGGGGTGGTGGTGTGTTTCGGTAGGATTTGCTCAAGGTTTGTAGAGTTGCCTTTTGTTTGTGTGGCAATGCTGTCTATTTAATATTGAATATTGATTAGTATAACTTCACTCATCTTTGCTTTGGAGAATGTTTTAGAGTTCTTTTTGGTTTTGGTTTTGAAGAACCACATTTTTGATTGCTCACAATATCCTATAGTCCTTACAGTGGACCCAAACAAGATGAGATATACTGAGGACATAGGCCATGGGTTATAGACACTGGCTTAAAATATCTTGTTAACTAATCATCATTTTTGGTTAATTGCTCTGTAAAATCAACTTTGCTACCTATGGTAACAGAGAATAAGAATGTACCATATACAGAATTTCACTTTGAGTAATGGTCTAACTTTGGAAAAAGAAGCTAATGCAAATAAAAAGAAAAAAGAAATTTCATTTCTGCTCATTTTGTCTCTGGTAAAGTTGAAACGTACCAAATGCTAAATAAGAGAGAAAAAAGCTACGTATTCTGTAAGCTGCTGGTTCATCAACTCTTACTTAAATTGTTGGTTCTTGTTGATAAATGAGGAACAGGAATTCCTAAGCTTGCTCTTCATAGAAACTTTGGTTAACTCATTACCTCGATGCCTTCATCCATAAGCATTCACATGAGCAAATGTGTATCTATTTGGCCTATAGGAAGGGAGGTGTAGGTGAGACCTTGAAAAATGACTATTCATTTATTATAGAACTTTTTAGGCCTTCTCTGTTGCAGGAATCAATAAAAACTCACTCTGAGTGTGTTGTGAAAAGAATACCTTTTATCACCAACTTCAGAGCATCTTTAGACTAAATCCATTATTATATTTTTCCAGAAGTAATTTTTCAGAAAATACTACATCTGAATATTATCTTGACTTCATAACACCTATTAAAAGAGCAAGCTATTAAAAGTAGGTAATCTGTTTGCTTGTTTTTATGATTTGTCAAGTAGAAAGATGCTCTCATGCCTGTTCTTACAATTTAGGGAAGTGAAGTCCTATAGATGTCACTCCAAGTTGCCTAACTTCTCATCTAGCATTTTAGATACTGGATACTAACCCACTACTAAGAATATTCCTTCTTAGAATCTCTGCTTGCTTTTCTGCCTTACAAAGGATTTTGTGAATGCTTTGGAAAGGGAAAAGTCGTAGCAATTCTAAGGCAGTAGTCTGATACTTCTTTTCAAAATCTCTCTCTGTTCATAGCTTTCGGATTATAAGATGGTTTATTTTACCTTCATGTTTTTTGTTTGTCATGAGTTAATTCTAAAAGAAAATTTATGCAAATAAAAAAGGATATTTGGTGATTAACAAAGCATTCTTCAAATGTCTTCACTTATGTACATATTTCATAACTACTGTTTAGTTTCAGACTTTTAACATTTTACATATGCTTTATAAAATATGTTGGCATGGTTAATTTTTAAAACACTGCTTCTCAAATGTCATGTGCATGAGGCAGCACCTGGCGATAATGTTAAAATACACATTCTGATTGAAAAGTCTTGGGATGGGAAGAGACCCTTTCTTCTAACAAACTCCCAGAGACTGTACTGCTAGTCTGTGAGAAGCAAGGGGCCAAAAGACACCATTTAAACTGGGTTGGTTGTACCTTTCTGGTGGTAGAGTGGTGTGTACCTTAGTGTTGTTAATATACTAATTAGAATGTTCTTCAAAAGTCTTAATAAGGTAGGGTCTGATAAATTCTCTCTACAAATGCTTTTTAAAATTAAAAAAGCTTCATACTCAATTTGTGTAAGCAAATCGAATTTTTCAAACATTATAGTTTCACATATCTTTCAACCTTAATGATGAGTCCAGTTTTCTAAAGTAACTAGTGAGTTGTATTAAGAAAACTAAACTAAGCCAATAGATTTATTGTATGGGATGAATTCAATAGTATTGTAGAATTTGGGTGGTGGATTGTAGAATTTAGGGAATTATCAGTGTTAAGTGGTTAGCAGAGCAGAGCATAGTAGAGTAAGCTTTAGGAGAATTCAGTAAAATGATAAAATATAACATAGTATGTGGACAGAGATGGTTTTATTGTGTTATACACAGACATATACTATATGCTCAGATTAGAAACCAACAGGTAGTAGATACTCAATAATTTCTTTTAATGTTTAGATTGTGTTTACAAATTGTTTATAAATATCCATATCTTTCTTTAATCTTGATCTCAATTGTTTATGTTCATTCTATTTCATATTTGGCCTACAGGCCAAAATGTTTAATCCTAGTTGATTCATTAACTATCGTAATGCTAGGCTGAGTCTGGTGTTCCTGAATTTGGTTATTATTTCATCCAATAAAACTGAATTTCCAGTTAGAATTGCTGAGTTTAAAATATGGCTTGAACTGTAGTGGAATGTACATAAACATATATATGCCAAAGGTTAATATGCACTGATGTATGTAGTCAGGAATAGGAAAAATCTTACATGGCATGTTGGAATTACATGATATATGTAGATGACCAAAATTTGATTACACTACTTAATTCATTTAGCCTTAAGTATTACTCTATTCCCAAAAGACAGAGAACACAGTAAGTTAATGAGAGTATAATAATGTACATCTTTAAATATCTTACCAAGGCTACGGCTCTACTTCCTCTAAAATACAGACAAAAAACCCCCAATAACTTTCTAGAATCTCAACCCCAATATGTGTCCCTCCAGTTAAGCTTGGAATGTATGATAATTAAAAAAAAAACAACTAATTTCCCCCAATTTTTAAAAAAGATTTTATTCATTCACTTTTAGAGAGAGGGGAAGCGAGGGAGAAAAAAAGGGAGAGAAACATCAGTGTGTGAGAGATACATGGATAATTACCTCTTGCTTACCCCCAGCTGGGGACCCAGGCATGTGCCCTGACAGGGAACTGAACCGGCAGCCTTTCAGTTTGCAGGCCAGTGCTCAATCCACTGAGCCACACCAGCCAGGGCTCCCCTTATTTTTATATTTAAATAAATGCTTGGTAATAATTGTCACATGAAAGATGTGTGTAGAAGAGCATGGAAATCCTTATGAAACTACTCTCAATCAAATAATAATTTGCTTCAATAGACACCCTAGAAGATACCTCATTTTATGTTGATAGGGTAAATACACAATTTTCTAACTTCTTGTAATTGTCATCTCTAAATACTCCTTTGGCCAGTATTGTCTTATCTTTGAAGAATACACAAAAGCTGTTAGTGACTATTCCTTAATTCTTAGAGAAGGGTTAGCAGCCTCTCTATTTGCTAATTTATAATAGGCAAATGGCTACCATATTTTATGGGGAAACATAAGTTTCATGGAGGGCGGGGACCCTAGCAGTTACTTCTGAAACCACCTGTTTTGGCTGAAAAAACAAAACAAAACAAAACCCCAAAAACTGGGTCCTGAAGAAAAGTGAAGTTGGGCCAATCTTTGTTTTCAGGTTGGTTATTAGGAAAGAATTCCTGTCCTTCTGTGTTTTGTGTCATGTTCTGCCACTTGGTCTGAATATGAATAGCTGATTTTTCCCTCTTTATCCTTCACTGTATTCTTTCATTTCTATGATATACGCAGAATTCTACTGATACTGCTAACATGGCTTCTCTGTGACTTGGAGGTCTAACGTACAATATCCCTTCTACCCAAACACCCCAGCCGATATACTCTTCACTCCCACCTGACACCATAACCTTATATTCCCATGCCACAATGGGGGCCTTGCACTCCCAGGTGACCCCAAGCCAGCTGTTTGAGTCTGGTCTTTCTAATGGCTGTCACAGCATACAGTTTGCAAGTGTTCATTTTCACTATGCACTAAACAGATCTGATTCGAAACATTTTAGTCAGTGTGAAGGCCATCAAAAGAATTTTCTAAAGTAAGGCATTCTCCACTGAACTGAAAAAAAACAAACAAAACCAAACAAAACCAAACACATTTTCAAATAAAAAATGTTTTGAGTGGTAGGGAGGTTTCTAAATTGGCTACAAATATAACAGAATGATAACAAAGGCAAGAGTATGGGCTTTGGAGTAAGGAGGGGAAAAAATCATTTCAAATATTTCATCTGTTATTTTAAAAATAATTCTTAATATTTATTTATTTATTTATTTGAGAAGGGGAAGGGAGGGAGAAAGAGAGAGAAGCATAGACTGGTTGCCTCTTGTATGTGCCTGAAGAGGGGAATCAAACCTCAACCCAGGCACATGCCCTGACTAGAAATCTGACCTGTGACTTTTTGCTTTGTGGGATGATACCCAACCAAATAAGCCACACTAGAAACAGCTCAAAATAATTTTTTAAGTTATTTTTTATTTCCTTGGTGCCCTCAAATTGGAGTTTCCACATTTGTAGAACAAGGAAAATAATTCCTCCCAGAATTGTAAGGATTATGTGACAATCTCTATGCTCATGAACATATTATGAAGAAAAGAACTCAGGAAATATTAATTCATTATGCAGTATAGAAAACAAATACATGCAAGGTAGGAAAGATTATGTAAAGTAGTTTGGTTGTATTCCTCATTGTATTATTTATCACAGTAAAATGGAAACAGTTAACATTGGTAGCAATTGAATATTGGAGGATGAACTACAGTATATACAGAGCGACTGCTATGTGTCAACAGTATTCCTATGTGTTCAAGATATAGCAGTGAGAAAAATTCCTTATCTTCTTCAAGTTTAAAAACTGGTAGGAAAGAAATGAGTTTCTATTAAAATATTCTCAGTGAAACAACCCAAAACATAAGATCACTTCTCAGAGCCATTTCAATTTTGTCTGGCCTGAAGACTAATGGGAATAGAAGTAAATAATGAAAAAGAAAGGATGAATAAGAAGATACCCAGTTCAGCCCTGGCTGGTGTGGCTCAGTGGATTGAGTGCCAGTCTGTGAACCAAAGGGTCGCTGGATTGATTCCCAGTCAGGGCACATGCCTGGGTTGCCAGGCCAGGTCCCAGGTTAGGGGCATATGAAAAGTGACCACACATTAATGTTTCTCTCCCTCTCTTTCTCCCTCCCTACCCCTTTTTCTACAAATAAAAATCTTTTTAAAAAATATAGCTGGTTCATAATACAAAATTTACAAGTGGTAGCTTCCAATTCTGTGAACCACAGAATCTTGTAGGGATTTTAGGGATTAAATTTCATCATTTATAGAAATTGCTTAATTATAAGTAGTAAATAATTATGCCCCCCACCAAAAAACCTATTACCTCTCAATATGGCTGGAAGGATTTCAAGAATCCCTATTATTGTTCCATGTCATTTGATATTTTTCTAATTTATATATATCATCTCAAAGAAATGTTTAGTAATATGTTTGAATACAGGGAGATTCTTTAAGTTTTATTGTCATGATAACTCATTATAACCTATTCTACTACTGGTAATTCCCAATTGAATAATGAGTTTTGTACCAAAATATGTGTGAGGAACTCTAGGTTTGATGGTGTGTAACTCCAAATTGAATTTCAGCACAGAAACATTGTTATTTCAGATTCACAAACTATGCACAAGAAGTGATCTCATCTCATAATGAGGCCAAATACTATTTATGGGTTAAGTTAAGCAGTGGGAAGTTTTGAATGCAGATTTCTTCTTGCCTCTTGTTCCTTCTCTGCTGTCAAACCTGATAATTTCCAATAACTCAATCACATGAAAGTGGGACCTAATATATTATTGTTCCCTCAAAAATTATTTTAAAGAAATATCCGTAAAGTGGGGTAAACAACTGAGATTGAAGCTAAAGGGGAATGTAGATACTTCCTCATTTCCGAAAATCCTACCAGATTTCTATTCTGAAATTTTGTCGTTTGGCCCAGCTCTTTTGCAAGTTCCTTCCATTCAAAGTTCAGATGTGAAGTCTGTCCCACATAGCCTCCAAGAAAGAGATCGTTTTTCAGTGCCAGCCAGTCTACTATCCTGTGCTGGAAATTCTGAGTCTGGGAAGGTGAAAGGAAAAATGGGATGTGGCTACAGTTTATTCCCCTATTTGTATGTAGCCCAGTTCAAGATTCAGGTGACACTCAAAGGGTCAACTCCTACAATCTATTTTGTGGATTCAGGGTTTGAGCCTAGCTCATTCACTTCCCTATATACAATGCCTTCTATTTGTTGTTAATATATGTATACTTTTATTACTGATAATATACCACTTACCTCTAATGTGAGTTGACTGTGTAAGCAATTTTTTTTTTTACCGTTTATTGCATTTCTTGAGTACCAGGAAATATACTAAGTACGTTACACAAACAATCACAACAGCTCCACAAGGTGGATTTTGAAGCTCCCATTGCATGGAGGAGGAAGCCAAGGCTCAGGTTTTGAATTATCCAAGGTCAAGCTAGAGTGGGAGAGCCAGAATTCCAGTCTTGTGTGTTGGATAGTAAAGCCCTTATATGCTTAATGGAACATCAATGAAACTGTATATAATAATTTTCTAATCTGAAGTAGGCTTAAAGATCATGGTCATTGTATTTTCAGTCAGTTTTTATAAGATTTTATTAGTTGCTGTCTTTGATTTTATGAAGTGCTCGCTTCTTTCTTTCGGCCGTCTTCGCCGACGAACGGGGAGAAGCAGAGTGGGCAGGAGGTCACTGCTTTCGTTCAACGCCTTTTTCTAAGTCTAAATTTATAGCCAAGCGTAGCAAAAGGAATGGAGCCCCCGGCTTTGTGCCTCTGAGAAAGTCTGCAGGTCTCCTTCCGCGTCATTTTTTCTGAGAGGTCGGTTTTTCCACTGAACTACGTTTCCCAGCGTGCAGCGCGACCGAGAGCGCGGGCTCAAACAGACCTTCTTCCTCGCCAATCATCCGGTCGCAGTGCGATGATGCAAACGCGTCGGGCGCTGACGAGTGACGGCATTCTGGCTCGCGACCGCGGCGGCGTGGTTAGCCCCGGCAATAGGCGCAACGGCGGAGGGGACTGCAGGGACGACGACGCCGGGGCGGGCGCTGTGCGCAGAGGGGAGTGGTAGGCGGGCGGCGCCGGCGGCTTCAACTGCGGCAGCCACGGCTAAGGCGACGGAAGAAGGAACCCCGTCAGCCGGCGGTCGAGTTAGGCCTAAGCTGCGAGTGGGGCCGCTAGCTCTGCCCTCTGCGGGGGATCTCCATAGAGACTGTGACATACACAGAGGAGGGGGTCCGCGAGTGGCTACCGGACCGGAGCCAGCTACTCGGCCTCTGTCGCCGCCGCCGCCTTCCCTGCTGCCTGCGCGCATTCTCTCTCCACTCTGCTCGCAACCTCGCGGTTCCTGTAGTGCCTGTACCCTACGCTGTGGGCAGTCGGACGGGCTTTTGGGCTGGGGGTGGGCGGGGGGTGCTCTAAGGCGCCCGCCTCTGCCTCTCCCACCCCCTTACCCGCCCCGGAGCGGGAAGCAGTGGAGGCTCGGCCATGGCCTCGGGAGCCGGAGGAATAGGAGGGGGCGGTGGCGGTGGCGGCAAGATCCGGACGCGGCGTTGCCACCAGGGGCCAATTAAGCCTTACCAGCAGGGGCGACAAAAGCATCAGGTACGCGACCCCGACTCCTTAGTGGTTTTGCGAATCGGGAACTTGGCGGGAGGGGACAGGCGTTGAGGGACCCGGGAGCCCCACGTGGAGCGGACGAGAGGGCCTGAGGAGGGACCCGAGCGAGGCGGGGGAAGCTCAGGCCGCTGGGGTGACGACGGGAAGTGGGCTGAGACAGGCCGACCCTTGCCGCACACACGTGTGGTTCGGGCCGCCTCTTGCCAACCCTGCGGGACTGGGGCTTCCCCCAGCCGGCGCAGCGCGGGAATAGACATTCTAGGCCCACGGTGCGCGCGTTTCTTTCGTTTTTGGCGGGGATTCGGGGTTAGAGGGTATTACTCACGTCCTCTCCAGGGAGAATGGAAGATGTGGCGGGATGCCCTTACGCTTGTTGTTTTCTAGTCTCCCGCGGCTCAGTGTTTGTGGGGAGGGGGCTGCCCCGAGGAAACCTGTCTCCGGGGCCGTGGGGATTGGTGAGGGTACTGTTACTCAGAAAGTGGAATAACCTAGTCTCAATTTAGTAATTAGTTCTCCCTCTCCCCCGCCCACATCCTCTCCCGAATCTGAGAGCAATGGCTCGGATTTTTCTCCCCCTCAACCGGGTTGTAGTTACCTTGGTATTGGGGCATTTTGAAAGTCCCACTGAGCCCTTCGCTTGTTTTCTCTGTCGTGAGACTCTTCCCTACCACCCTTCACCGCTGGTGCTCCCCACCCTCTTTTATTTTGGAGGTTAGAATAGGCAATTATGCACAGTTGACCAGGACGCCACTGCTGATCTCATACACAAAATATTTTAACATGGGGTGTATTCCAGAAGTTTAGGTACTTTTGACGCTCCAGGAATCTTGGAGGTCTTACAATTTAACCACCTTGCCTACACACGAGCGTTTGAAATTATGAAAAGGAATTTATTTTAAATGTAAGAGACACTTGATTCTGAGAAAATTACATTTTTAAATGTTACTTGTTTGTTATGGGGATTGAGTAGGAAAATGTTAATTTATTTTAATAACAATCACTTATAAAACTCAGTGATACTAAGGTGGGAAGTATGTGTCTTAAACTTGTTAAAAAACAAAAATATATCAGAAAGGTCTGATAACTTGTTGCATGCTTTTAAAGGTAGACTTTCTAGATTGCTTTATGCTGGGTGATGATGAATATTGAACACTTCAACATGTTTGCTGGTGGTGTTAAATTGTATCATTAAAAACCATTTTTAAAGTAAAGATTTGGGGGAAATCTTTAATAGCAAGAATTGTGGTTTATAGTGTTACCTACCTTTGTACTAGCAGGGGTGTCTAACTGCCACATGCGGCCCAGGATGGCTGTGAATATGGCCCAACACAAAATCATAGATTTATTTAAAGTGTTATGAGATTTTTTTGGTGATTACGTGTTGCAGTGTATTTAATGTGTGGCTCAAGACAACCCTTCTTCCAGTGTGGTGCAGAGATGCCAAAAGGTTGGACACCCCTGTATGATTAGAAGTCTGGGCATTACTATTACTCCCACCAGTTCCCCCCCAGATATATAAAGAAAGTGCTTAGTTTTCAGATTTCTTTGTGAGGGCCAGGGGTACTTGCAGGCAGATTTAAGATTAGAATTCAGGTCACAAGCCTGGCCATTTAACCTAATCCTTTTGTAGGATGGAAGTTAGACACATGCTTTCTGTTTCTCCTGAAGAGTAAATGTCGGAGTGCTTCTGTAGGTCTCCTTAAAAGAAAGTTAGTACATAAAAAAATGAAATGTTTTAAATACAGATTATTGTCTGGACAGAGTTTAGAAAGGAGCTAATATATTCTGGGTGGCAAAAGATAAAGTCACAGTTTATTTTTAAGTGTACTTAAATCAAAATCTAAATTAAGGTGAATGATTCTTTAACAATATAACACCTATGGTCCAACCTCTGTTAGAGCTGATATAATTTTAGGTTGTGTAGTTTTGTTTTAGAGTTTGATAATTTATCATTTCCCCCATCTAAACTGCTTTCAGATTTTTGCCTTAGCCATTTAATTGGAAAAGAAAAAAAATTAGCTTTTGAATTGGTGTTAAAGGTGTTTGGGGGTCTCTTGGTCAACACTGTAGGTGTTACTTACAAACTGCCAAAGAAAAGTATCCAACAGCATACAAAAGAATATTCTTTAATATCAATTTTTTTTAAAAAAATCTTAAAAATAAGGACTCTTTTTTACTCCTTACTGGAATTTTTGGGACTTGCTGTCACCTCTCTGTTTTGTAGCAGTTGCTGAGTCATCATGAATAGCAGGCAACTTCATGACACGGCATGTTTTATACTAACGTTATTTGATTAAGTGTCCGAGGGTTTCTGGGCAAAAATGACGTTTTGGGTTGTGCAGTAGAGGGTTGGAATATGAATGAGAGGTCAGGCACTGTTAATGGATGTTTGCCATTGCCTGTCAGGCCAACTGGCTTGTGCAGTCACGCAGTACCTGTGACTTTTGCATGTGTTTAACTGACTTGTAATTTCCTGTTTTGACTTCTGGTTAGCTCTGCTGAAATACATAAGTTTGTATTTTTACTTTTAATTTCTGATCTTTAAAATGCCATCTTGCTTGACTTCGTAGAGACAGAAATCTAGTCTTAACTGACTGAAGGGTAATAACTTAATCGTAGAAGTATGTACGAAGAACATCATTTTCACTTGCCTTTTCTCCCTCCCCCTAATTCTTAGCTCACGTGCATTTAGGAAATGGTGTCATTTTTCTAGTTGGGAGTGAACAGGTCATTGAAGAGGATGTGGTTAGTTCTTGTCACCTGTTTAGTCTCCTTTCCGATTTCCTTTTTGTGCAGATTGTCAGGCCCAGAAAGTCAGCTCTGGAAGGTCAAGCTGCTTTTCTTAATAGCCACCACAAAACACTTGAGCCCATGGGCAAACCAGAACCTTGCCTCTGGAGGAGTCTACTGCCACCTCCTGGTGAGAGGGAACTACTTATTTTTGCCCTTTTTTGGGGGGGATGTACTTAAGAGGTTTTGTCTTCTGGTTTGGAGCTGAGGGAATCCACTCATTTTATCTTTCTAGATGTAGTTTGTCTTACAAGTCACTTTCTGCATTTAGCTATTTCAGAAAGAGGGGACATGAACCCCTTTATTCAGCAGCTTAGATAAGGTGCCTGTAAAACTTTTTCTGTAAAGGACCAGATAGTAAATACTGCAGGTTGTTGCTGCAAGTTCTTTGTTTTGTTTTTACAGCCCTTTAAAAATGTGAATACCATTCTTAGCCTGAGGCCTGTATAAAAACATGCCAAGGGCTGAATTTGGTTTATAGACCTTGGTTTGCCAAACCCTGTTTTATATATTGTGGGTTTTTTGTTTTTTGCTGTTGTTGTTTGCTTTGGTACATGATACTTTCTTCCCAAATAAGTATGTCCTGCTTGGTATAGAAAGCCTAAGCATGTTTTCAGTTTTGAAAAGGAGGAATGTTTAGAAGTTGAATATTTAACTCATTCCTGAAGTCACTAAGTATTTTTGATTTTGATTTTATCTTTATCTTAGATATTTAATTGTTTCCATGGAAATAGAAATGAAAATAGTTGATAGGAAAAAGTACTATGATGGAGTCAGAACATTTGGGTTTAGGTTCGGGTTCTGCCAGGACTTGTAATAAACTTGTAAATGAAGGGCTCATTTGAAATTGCCGTGATTAGCTGTGGCTATAGCTGTGACTGTAGCTGTGGCCAGGCAGCAGCACAGTTGGTTGGAGGGTTGTCCCATACACCAGAAGGTGGTGGCCTTGATCCTGGTTGGGGTGTGAATGGGAGGCAACCTGTTGATGTTTCTTTCTCACAACAATGTCTGTCTGTCTCTTCCCTGCCTTCCTCTCTCTAGAATCAGGAAACATATCTTCAGGTGCAGATTAAAAAAATGAAGTTGTTGTAATTAAATAGAGCCTTTCGATTTAAATGTTTTAATTCTTTCCAAATTTTGCTACTTCATTGTAGAAATTTTTTTCCTTTTTGTACCCAAATAATCTTTTATAGGTTCATATTGGATTAAAGGACTTGTTTGTTGAACAGTGAGGCCAAATCTTAAACTATTACTACTCTTTTAAATACTTTAAAAATGTTTTCCTAATACAAATGCTGGTCATTTAAGCATATAGGAAAATAAATTCAAATATTAACCTATTTAAAAAAATGTAGGGTTTTTTTGTTCGTGATGAGAGGCTCTTGTGTGTGATAGTTGATCAATTATTAATTTTTCTAATAAGATAAATGACAAAAATGTCCATATGTCATCTCCATTTCCTGGAAAGTCCCCTGATGAGGCAGTTAGTTATCTATTAGTTTGAAGTAAAGTGAAGCCTTTCGTCTGATGTCACTAATTAAAACATTTTATTAGGCACAACATGTTAATTGGAAAGATGTAATGACCATGTATTTTCAGAAATGTTTTATTTGTAGCTACTTAGCTAATAGTCATGGTTGTAATATACTTGTAAAAGATTCTTCTGTTTTGGGAAGTGCATATACACTTAAAGTCTGACCACCAGATATAACACAATTCACTGTGTTTTCTGTCAGAAACTGGATAGTACAATGGCTTTTCTGTCTAGACATAGTTCAGTTTGCTTGTCAGTTTGGTTGATTTCACTCTTTTTTCATAGTTTGACTTAGTAAATGAACTCTTACATCCAGTTTTCAAACAGATTGTAGGAAAAGTGGGCAATATTTTATAGGTAACTTTGAGTGAGTTAAACTTCTTTACCTTTTTATTGGATCTCTTATTGCTAGCTTGAAGGTCCTTTTAGGGATCCTTTTTCTTTTCCTTGTTTGATTACTGCTAATTTTCAATACCAATTCTATAACATGGCTAACTAAAAATAAGATTAAGCCAGGTCCTGTGTCTTTCTACTGCAGCGGTGACAGAGTTTTGAAGGAGTTGGAAATACGCGGCCAATTGTAGGTTTTAATTTTTTAGCCAGAAAAATTTTTGTGCTCATTTTTTGGCTTGATCTCTTGAGGTTGAGAAGAGAAATGAAAAGTTTGGATTTTAAGTGACTGAAAGATTTGGACTAACTGGATAGAGAAACCTTGGCTGCTGCCTATCTGTTGGTTGTAAAATATGAGAACCAATAGTTTAGATTTGTAGGTTAAATTCAGATTACTAAAACTAGATCCGTTATAACTGTATTAGAATGTGAATACTTCATTACTTTTTTTCCCTCATGGAGATAACTGAGTGTTAAAGGTAGACTAGAGATACATTGTTAAAAAAAATAGTGGAAATACTGAAAGATTAGAATGGCATCTTTCTTTTTCCTTGTGTTTTAATAATTACCTATTCTTTAAGTCTCATGTGAAGTCTTGAGTTGTAAGCTCTTATTTTCACTTGGGCTTGGAGGGAGCAAGGGGGAACACTGATTAGACAGATTATATGAAATAAAACTTTCAAAAAGTTTGGAGAGGAAAGTCTGATGACACAGGAGTGGAGTGGGTGAGGAGAGTGTGCATAGAACCCTGGAAGAGAATTAAGGGTCGGTGACAGGCCGCAAAGAAATAGAGGCACCTGAAAGAGCAGATAGAAGTCGAAACTGTGTTTTCTGGTGGAATAAGGCTCCAGAACCTTAAAATGAAAGATGAATTATATTTGAAGTTAGAGCTCCAGTGAAGTTACTTGAGAAAGGAGATTTTATAATCTAAATAGTGCTACTTAATAGAGGATAATGTGAAGGGTTGAACAGAACTGAAGTCAAGAAAATTAATAGGAATAGAGAACTCTATATAAGGGGAAGGAGGGCTATGTAGCATTGAATGTTTTCAACGTTTTCCATCTCATAGCACACACAAACTAATTACTAAAATTCTATGGCATACCAAGCAATACATTTCTCGCCAACCTGACCAAAAAGTAAGTATAATTTTTATTCATTCACATCAGATGGCATGTGTTGGCTGTTGTCATTTTTCTATTTGACATTCAAAGGGAAGGGAAGTCAGTGCCCCTGACTAGTCAGGTACTGCACGGTTTCAAAATTCAGTGGGCTGCAGCACAGTGGTTGAAAATCGCTGCTGTATGGTAATGATAAGGGATGGTCCACTTAGGAGAGAGATCTCTGGCTATTCTGAGATTACTAATTGATGAAAAGATAGATGGGAAAAGAATGTCTTTTTCGTTACAAATAAGTTCTGAGTTGGGATTGTAGAATCCCTTGTCCCACCTCTGCCACCTTTCATTAATTCTTGAACTCAGGTTAAATGTATTTTGGAAAGGTAATATATTCATAGCGCCTTATACACTGATGTGTTTCATATGTGTGTGGTATAGAATTGAATTCACTTCTGCCTCCCAAAATGAGTATTTATTATAAATCTCAGTGGAATTTTTGACATGTTTTGCCAAATACAGAATCCTTAGTCCTTGGGAAGAAAATAAGTTTAGCCAGTCTAAGTTTAAAGACTTACTCCTTTATCCTTGAATTCAACCTTATTACTTATGATTTTCTAGAATAGACTTTGCTTTAGGGTTACAAGGAGTATTTTTAAGGTCGCTTTTTAATAATCACCTGAAGATACGTTTGTTGATTTTTAGAGAGAGAGGAAGACCGGTGGTGGTGGTGGTGGAGGGAGGAGAGAGTAGGAAACATCAGTGTGGGAGAGAAACATCCATTGGTTGTCCCCTATATGTGCCCCAAGTAGTGATCACACCCACAACCTGAGTCTGTTCCCTAATCTGGAATGAAACCCATAGCCTTTTGTTTTTCAAGATAACAATGCTGCAAACAACTGAGCCAACCAGGCCAAGGCAAAATTTAAGTGTACCGTTTGTTTTGTTAATTTTTTTTTAAAAAGACCATTAATTCTGCTTTCTTTAGCTACTTTTCTGCTTCTCTTTATGTAGTTGGCTTTGTGCTAGTTAACATTCCAGAGGATGGTTCAATTTTCCTGTGCTCCTGGATAGCTTCACATGGTTTTTTTTGGAGGTAGGGTTGTTAGTATAGCAACAAAAATAATATTTGCTTAAGGTGAAACTATTACAGCAAGCAAATATATTATTTATTTTTAAATTCTAGAATTACTAATGTTCTTTTTAGAAATTTCTCATGGAATATTAATATGTGGGAATGAGAGGTTGGCTGAGCAGTACAGTTGTAGATAGATTAAAACCATGCGCCAACTAATCAGTGCACTGTACAGATGTAATTATCATCCTGTTTGACAAAAATTGCCATCATGTAGAAAGTACCAGCCACTGTTGGCACATGTAAGGGAGTGTCCCAGACTTTGAAGATCAGAGTAGGTTTCCTGTAGGAAATGTACATCAAGTTATAAGGGTGGCAGTTAGGCTTACTGCTGAAGCCTCTGAAAGTAGGGAGTGAGCTACTCTGGTAAAATGGGACTTGAGTATTCACTTCCTCGGAGACCTTTACTAGTGTACCTCTATTTTCCCCTCATGTTTTTGTTTGTTTTGAATGTCATAAAGCATTCTTTGTTTAGGTTCACATAGGAAGCTGTGGTCTTCTCTCAAGAACTCCTGAAAAGAACCCTGGCTGGTATAGCTCAGTGGATTGAGTGCAGGCTGCAAACCAAAGGGTCACCAGTTCGATTCCTAGTCTGGGCATGTGCCTGGGTTGTGGGCCAGGTCCCCAGTATGGGCATGCGAGAGGCAACCACACATTGACATTCCTCTTCCTGACTTTCTCCTTCCTCTTCCACTTTCTCTAAAAATGAATAAATAAAATCTTTAAAAAAAAAAAACCCAAACTCCTGAAAAGAGAGAGCTTTTTTGGTAATAGAATCAAAGGAACCTTTTCTACCATAAGAAAATTATTTTTCCCCTTTCCTAGCACCCATCAACTCTTTTCTCAGTTTTCCATTAGTGGCTGAAGTCTATCTTTAGTACTTCCGAACTCTTAAAAAATTGCCAAGCCGGGAAGCAAGTTCTCCAAATTTAGTTGAGACACATGGTTCCTTTTACCTCTTTATATTCTCCTACCCAGTTCTGTGTGTGGTCAGATTTCTTTTACTTAGCAGCTTTAAAAAAGCTCTTGTATCTGGTAGTTGGTTAGAAGTGTTAAAGTCTTTAACACTGGAAGTTATTGTTTCAAAGATAGACTTTTATGTCAATGTCTGGTTTGATTTTCAGAGTTGATATTATAAAGTAGATATTTATAAAAATTGGAGTGATGTAATTTGATAAATAATGAGATAATCATGGAAATAGGGTGATCTTTTATATAAAACTTTGGTGTAGTTAAGCTTATACTCAGGGTTGTGTTTACTCTGGCCTTAATTAGGATAACAGTCCTAAGTGTTTAGAGGATTTCAGTGCATTGGTTCTCAAACTGTAATTGGCAGAAGAATTGCCTCAGAGCTTTAAACAAACTTCCATTTCCAGCATGCTCAAGGGTGACACCAAAGCTGTTGGTCTGAAGACTTCACTGTTTGAGTCCTATTATAGTGACTAGATAGTTAAGCTACAGAACAAAAGATTGCACATAGATTCTCACATATATAGATGATTAAAGGGGGATTAAAAAACTCACTTGGGGGTATATTCATTGATTTTGGAGAGAGAGACAGAGAAATATCCATGTGAGAGAAAAACATCGATTGGTTGCCTCTCACACACACTCCTACCAGGGATTGAACCCTCAACATAGGTATGTTCCCTGACTGCAGATTGAACCGCAACCTGCTGATGCTCCTGACGATGCTCCAACCAAGCCTCTTGGCCAGGGCTGAAAGGGAATTTTGACGGATACTTAAGGTCATCATATTTTGCATGTATTAAAAAGATTACCAGAAGCTTGGTCAGTGTGTACCAAGGACACTGCTAAGTTTGAGTCTTTGCACTTCTTATTCTCTCAGTTTATAATATCTCTCCACTAGAAATTTGCATGGCTCATTGCTCACTTTGGTTTTAGGTCTTTGCTTATATAAAATACCTATCCCATTTTCCTTCCCGGCTTTATTTTCGTTCATAGCACCAAAATCATCATATTATGTGTTACGTATTATGTTTACTAGTTTTTTCATTTGCTCCCTAACTTAGACTATAAATTCTAAGAAGGCAGGAGCTTGTTTCTTGCTGTTTCCTGGTGTTCTGTGCTTGACGTGTTGTATGCGACCAGTAAGTATTGACAGTAAGTAAGATGAATAAGAGCAGTGTCTGCTTTTATATCTGTGAGTTAGATAAGATTTTGAAATATTCACCAAAACAAAGCTGCTTTTCTGGCCCTTTGTGCACTTTTTAACAGAGATAAAGATTGGATGGTGTAACTTTTTGGGTAATAAGAGTAGTTCCCCGAGTGTGGTATTGTTGTTAGAGAAGCTGAATCTAACTGACAACATGGACTTCTTAGTTTTCATGTTAATTAGATAAAAAATTTAACAGGTAGCCCTGCTGTATCAATACCTTAGGGACCCAGCAAGAAACAGTTCACTCTGGGTGGTTCAACTGAAGTATTAATATCTTTAAGAGAGTCTACTTACAGATATGCTGGTGATTAAAAGGATACATACAGAAGAGCAAGAGACTCAGAGACTAGCAGTAGCAGAAGCTGCTACCATCACTAGTATTGGAAAGGATAAAGGTGTACCTGGACTAGAGAAGGAACCTCTTGGCTGGAACTAGTTTTAGAGAGGGAACACTTAAGTAGAGAAGGGAGCACAGGAAAAAAGACTTCTTTCTTCCGAGCTGATATCTGGTATTCTCTAGTATCTCTTGTAGGCCAGTTCTTCTAGAAGCCAGCTTTGTAGGATAGCCTATCAAGAATGGGATGAGGGCTCTAGGCTGGTACCTCAGTTGGTTAGAGCATCGTCCTGATGTGCCAAGGTTGCAGGTTTGATCCCCTGTCAGGACACACATAAGAATCAACCAGTGAATGCATGAATAACTGGAACAACAAATCAATGTTTCTCCTCTTTCTCTCTCTGTCCTCCCCCTTCCTCCCATTCTCTCTCCCCTCTCTCTTCCTCCCCCTTCTCTCTCTGAAATCAATAAATGAAAATTTTTAAAAAAGAATGAGGGAAGAGCAAGTGAAGACCAGCATAACATGAAATTTGTGAACTGATAGATTTTATTATGTAGGCAAAGCTAGATTTATTAAGAGAAATGAGTAGATACAATGACAGTCATTAAATAATAGTACAGGTAAAACTCATGGCCATAGTTTCGGAAACACTTGGGAACTTTCTCGAAGCTGCATTGTATTCTGCACAGTCCATTGTACAGTTGGTTTTTCTCATTCATTTTAGAATATTTTATTGTGATATGTAGGGTGGAGTAAAAGTAAGTTTATAGTTGTGAGTACACAAGACAGTTTATTGTCATATTATCATTTATTAATTATTGTATTATTTTGCACATGAACAAACTATACACCTACATTTCCCCCGTCCTGTATTTTAATTGTTGTCTCATCAGTATTCCACATTATATGTTTTCCAGATAACTGAATCTTAAGACTTTTAAGTACACATAATTTTATTAACTTCTTGTAAAGGAACTTTTCCCTTAAAATGTGCTGTAATATTGCTAAATATATCTAATTTCCTAATCTCTTCAACTAGAATGGTGGTTCACAAACTTTAGCATACATCAAAATCACTAGAGTGTTTGTTAGAACAGGTGAGCCCTACTTCCTGAGTGTTACAGGGCTGGGATAGGACCTGAGGTGATGCCGATAGTTCTGGTGAAGGGACCACTAGTACTAGAGTATACTGAGTTCAATTTAACTTATTTTAAATCTTCATCCAAGGATATGTTTATTGATTTTTTTTTAAGAGAGAGAGATGGGGGCGTATATATATATAGAGAGAAGAGTGAAGCATGATGTGAGAGAAAAACATCAATAGGTTGCCTCTCTACATGCCCCAGCTAGGGATCAAACCCACAACCTAGATCTGTGCACTAACCTGGAATTCTGGAATCGAACTCACAACCTTTTGGCGTATAGACGACACTCCAACCAACTGGGATATCCCGCCAGGGCTTATTTAACTTTTCTTTATTAACTTAAGTTCACTGACCCTACTACAGAAGTACACTGAAGTATAGGCATGTTTGTTTTCTTATAATGGTTCCAGATCAGTTTTACTTACTGTCAAGGTTTCGTGCTGTCATTCATTGTGCCATTAGTAACCTCTCTCTCTCATTGTAATTTTCTTTTTAAAAAAAGATTTTATTTATTTATTTTTAGAGAGAGGGGAAGGGAGGGAGGAAGAGAGGGAGAGAAACATCAGTGTGTGGTTGCCCCTTGTGCATCCCTTACTGGGAGACCTAGCCCAAAACCCAGGCATGTGCCCTGACTGGGAATTGAACCGGCAACCCCTTGGTACTCCAGCTAGGGTCATTGTAATTTTCTCGTACTAAGCTGCTGTGGCCTGAGATAGATAAATTGGTTAGATTTTAGTTTAGAGAGGAGAAGATCTCCAAGCAAAGTTTATGAGCTTTAGTGAAGGAGCTTTATTGTATCCATTTTGACTGTCTAATTTTGATTACTGATTATTTTCCACAATATCAAATGTTGCCACAGAAGTGACCTTTGGTTGAGTATGGTATTCATTTAAGTTCTGTACATGCCACAAGTGAGTAGGGATCACAGGAATCTTTGATACTGTTAGTAGCTTAACACCTTAGAAGAAGTCCACAAAAAGCTTAATTTCCACTAAATTCTTGCTGTAGTGCTTTAGCTAATTTATCATTTCATATCAAGTATGAATCTTACATTTTTCAAGTCTTATTTAAGCTGTATTATAGCTTGTAAGCACGTTCTTGAAATATGAGGGGAGGTAAATAGATACTAAGTTTAAGTAAAAGTACATATTTTTCATACATTTAAAATTTGATGTATGTTTTTATAAATGTTAAATTTGGATGTAGGTTTATAACATTTGTTTCCAAAGTCACTAATACTATGTAACATTAAAAAAGGGAAATAGTGAATTTGTGTTTTTCAGTAGTGAGTATTCTAGGGTTGTTGGCCTCAGGTGTTGTGAGAGAGCTTACATTATAGATCTGTTTAAAATATCTGTTTGGAGAATATGTGGAAAAATAATTATATACTTCCCAGTTGTTACCTACACCTTTTTAACAATAAGGAAAGTACTGTTCAAGTGCCTGTATCAGAGGTGCCTTCTGTTTTTTCGGTTGACGGGATCTTTCAAGGCCTCTTTGTCTTAGGTTTGCTTTCATGGCTGGTTTATGTGTTCTGCTTTGACTTTATTGTTCTTCTGTACCTGCCAGTTCATTTTTTCCCTTCTGTGACTTTTTCTCTGAAATTCTGCTAATGCTACTTATAGGGAGGCTATTGATGCCTAAAATTGGTTGCCTCACTCCATTTTGTTTCTGTGACTTTTTTTTTCCTAATTAGTAATAAGATTATCAGCATATGTTTGTTAATTTTTTAAATTGCAAAGTGCATTCACATATTCCATTGCATCTTCATTGTAATGCTTATCAGGTAACAACAGGAGGGGTATAATTCTAATTTTACCTAGAGTTACTCAAAGTACAAGGAGGTTGTATTCAAACTTCAGGCCCTACCAATCCCACCTGTGCTTTTACTCTATCCTAATGAGTATGTTTGTATCTGGAGTGAATTATTTAGCTTCATTGTGCCTCCATCCATAAAGTGGCACTATTAATACCAACTTCATAATAGTACTGTGAGGGTTAAATTGAATAATATCTATAAACTGCTAATAGTGCCTGGCACATAGCAAAACTACAATACATGTTAATACTGATAGTTGTTACACTACATTTTTCTCCCATTGAAAAACATCTTAGATTATTTCTTGAGTTTATTATCTCGATCAGTCGTCTTATTACCTGTCTTTAAAAAAAAGTCTTCTAGTTTTATATGTCCAAATTTTTCTTTTTAAAAGAATATGCAATAAAAATAATTGCTTGAGGAAGCTGTTAGAGGTATTTATATTGCTTCTTTTAATATGCTGAGATCAAAATGGATGCCTTTTCTCAGATTATAACATTTTAGTGCATATCTTATTACTAAATTTAAAATTTATATGTCTTTATTTGATGCCCTATTGGGTTGTTTTTAAAGATTAGAATAATATGGCCATTTGGGGTAATTATTGATTCACGGATATATGTATGTAGGAGAAAGAAAAAGTAGGAATTTGTTTATAGCATTTGTAAAATACCATTATGTCAGCATTAGCTCAAGGAACTGAATTTTAGCAAACTTTGTTGGAAACAGTTGTTTTTCCTGGTATGGCTTTCTGTAAGTTGGTATTTAAAAAGATAAATTTCTAAAATTGCCTTATGTGTTTTCCCCCCCAACAGGGCATTCTTAGCAGGGTTACAGAATCAGTGAAGAACATCGTGCCAGGATGGCTCCAGAGATACTTCAACAAGAGTGAAGAAGTATGCAGCTGCTCCGCAGACTCCAGAGAGAGACCGCAGTGGCCGGAAAGCCGGGAAGACGATCATCTGATATATGCTGATGAGGAGAGCACTAATGTTCATGATGGGAGAATCACTCCTGATCCAACAGTAAGAAATACAGAAGGTAAATGTAATGTGAATATTTTGTTATGAAATACAGGTTTTCATTCCTTAATTTGAAGTATTTTTATATTATCTGTCTGTGGTAAATCTAGCTGGGTAGTACATAAAAACATGTAGGAGAAGGGTGATGATCAGGTTCCAATTAGGTATGTTCCTTATTTTTTAGCTTTTTGTCTATTAAGGTGGCTCATACACTATATCAGCTAAGAGTACAAGCTTGGGTTTTAGACTTGCCTCAGAAAGTCTAAAAATGATTTCAAGCCATCATTTGTTAGATGTGTGGCTTTGGGCAAGATAATTTGTATTCTCATAAATTTTTATGAAAATAAATGTGAAGCCCTTAGAATAAGTATTGGTACTAAGGGAGGACTATATAACTTACCTATTACAGTGAAACTGATAATGCCATGAATTTGGGTATGGTATAACTTTAGTTGGCTCCTGTCTTCTCTGCAGCAGCTCCACTGGGTCATTTCATCAATCTTATAATTAAGCAGCTCTATATTTTATTTTAATTTTTTAAAAATTATATTTTATTGTTTATGCTGTTACAGTTGTCCCAGTTTTTTCCCCTTTGCCCCTCTCTCTCCAGCATCTTCCTGCTCCCTCAGGAAATCCCCATACTTGGCCATGTCCAAGGGTCATGCATATATATATATGCAAAGATTATATATATATAATCTTTGGCTACTCTGGTCCCTGTGCTGTACTTTATGTCCTGATGGCTATTCTGTAACAACCAATTTGTACTTCTTAATCCCTTCCCCTTTTTCAATTATCCCCCTGACCTCCCATCTGGCAGCCATCAAAACGTTGTCTGTATCTATGCATCTATTCTTGTTTTGCTTGTTTATTTTGATTTTTAGAATTAATCGTTGATAGATACGTATTTATTGCCATTTTATCGTTCTTGTTTTTTATGTTATTCTTAAAGAAGACCCTTTAAGATTTCATATAATACAGGTTTGCTGGTGGTGAACTATGTTAGCTTTTTCTTGTCTGTAAAGAATCAAAGCTCTTTTTCCTTTGATTCTAAATGATAGCTTTGCTGGGTAGATTAATCTTGGTTGTAGGTCCTTCATTTCATCACTTTGAATATTTCTTGCCAGTTCCTTCTAGCCTGCAAAGTTTATTATGAGAAATCAGTTGACAGTCTTATGGGCGTACCCTTGTAGGTAACTAACTGCTTTTCTCTTGTGGCTTTTAAGATTCTATCTTTGTCTCTAACCTTTGGCATTTTAATTATGTTGTGTCTTGGTGTTGGCTTTTTTGGGGTCATCTTGTTTGAGACTCTCTGTGCTTCCTGGACTTGCATGTCTATTTCCCTCACCAAGTTAGGTGAGTTTTCTATCATTTTCTTCTGTCAAATGGGTTTCCAGTTTCTTGTTCTTTCTCTTCTCCTTCTGGGGCACCCTTGTGATACAAATGTTGATATGCTTGAATTTCTTCCAGAGGCTCCTGACACTATCCTCATAGGTTTTGGATTCTTTTTTTCTTCATGATGTTCTGGTGGTTTGTTTGTTGCTTCCTTATATTCCAAACTGCTGATTTGATTTTTGGTTTCACCAACTCAACTGTTGGTGCCCTGAAAACTGTCTTTATTTCAATTTGTTTATCCTTTGTTTCTGACTGCATCTGTTTTTAATGCTATTGAGGTGCTCACAAAGTTCCTTGAGCATCCTTACAACCAGTGTTTTGAATTCAGCATGTAGTAGATTGCTTGTCTCTACTTTGTTCAGTTTTTTTCTGGAGTTTTGTTCTGTTCTTTCATTTGACTCATATTTCTTTGTCTCCTCACTTTGGCAGCCTCCCTGTGTTTGTTTCCATGTATTAAGTAGAGCTGCTGCCGTCTCTCAGACTTGGTACAGTGGCCTAATGTAGTAGGTGTCTTGTACGTTCCAGTAGCACAGCCTTCCCTGTTATTCAGGCTGGGTACTCAAGGTGTACCTACTCTGTGGGCTGTATCTACACTCCTGTTTTTGAGGCTTGCTTACTGTTGGCATGCCAGAGGTCAGCCACCAACTGTGTTCTGTCTGGGGTTACATAGCATAAGCTACAAAGTCATCTCCAGATGTCTGATTGCTTGACTGGGCCTGGCGGTGCCTGAGTGAGGCGAAGCTATGAATCATGGTTGGCTGCTGGTAGTGCCAACCATGTACAGGTAGTGCTAAGTACAGATAGTGCTGCTGTACTTAGCAAGAGATTACAGGGTTCATCTGAAGCCAAATGCTGCTTGTTTGACAAAATTTAGGAAAATCCGAAGCACTGGCCGAGACAGACCATTCCTATGGAAAAGTCATTGGAAATAGCTTGGGTGGGCCTGAAAGTTGGGTGGGGAAGGATCTCAGGGAATCACCAGGGTGGGACAAACAGTGAGCAAAGTAGATGGAATAATCTCAGATATGGGTGCCTGCCTGCCTGCTCTATGGCTTTGTAGGGGAAGGATTCAGAAAAGGAACAATGGCCCCTGCCAGCCATCTCTGGAAGAAAGCTGACCCCTGCTTTTGCCCTGATGGTGGACAGTTTAGTTCCTCCCCATATGTCTCTGATGCTTTTCAATCTGCCGCCCCCATGCTGGAGTTCAGAGGGAGCGAGTCAGATTAACTCTGCGGGACCTTTAGGGGGAACTGCATGAGATTCCAGCAGTTTCTTTCTTCCACAGCCTGAATCCCACTGGTTTTTAGTCAGAAGTTATGGGAACTTATATTCCTGGCCCTGGAACCTTGGTCTGGGGAGTGTGGTATGGGGCTGTATCCCTTGTTTCTGAGATCCCTCCTGACTTCTATCTGCCGCATGTGGGTGTGGAACCAGTCTGTTCCACGTCTCCCCCCACCACTAGTCTTGATGAGGTTTCTCTTTTAATTTCATAGGTGGTTTCTTCTTTAGTTACGTAGTTGTAGGACTTCCATTCACCTGTATTTCTGGTGGTTCTGTAGCTTAGTTGTAATTTTGGTGGAGTTGTGTGAGGAGGTGAGTTGTGTTTACCTAGGCCGTCATCTTGACCAGAAGGCTCAAGTGACTGCATTTTTTAAAAAGTGTATTTTGTTGATTGTGCTATTACAGTCGTCCCATTTTTTCCCCCTTTGTACCCCTCTGCTCGGTAACCTCCTTCCCTCCAGCAATCCCTCACCTTACTTAATGTCTGTGGGTTGTGCATGTAAGGTCTTTGGCTTCTCCATTTTTTATACTATTTTTAACCTCCCCTTCTCTATTTTGTTCCTGCTAATTGTGCTGCCTTCTCCCTGCACCATTTCCCCCTTCCCCATCCCAGCTGCTAACTCTCCAAATGATATACCTATGTTCTGGTTGTTTGCTTACTTTTTTTTTTTAACAGTCACTTGTTGATGGTTGTGAATTTTTAGCCTTTTTAATGTTCATGGTTTTGATCTTCTTCTTTCTCTTAAGTAAGTCCCTTTAACATTTCATATAATATGGGCTTGGCGTTGATGAACCCCTTTAGCTTTAAAGTTTGGGAAGCACTTTATCTGCCCTTCATTCTAAATGATAACTGCTGGATAGAGTAATCTAGGTTGTAGGTCCTTGCTTTTCATCACTCTGAATACTTCTTGCCGTAGTCTCTTCTTGCCTGCAAAGTTTCTTTGGGAAACCAGCTGAGAGTCTTATGGGAACTCCTTTGTAGTTAACTCTGCTTTTCTCTTGCTGCTTTTCAGATTCTCTTTTTATCTTTAACCTTTCGCATTTTAATCATAATGTGTCTTGGTATGGTCCTCTTTGGGTCCAACTTGTTTGGGTCTCTGTGCTTCTTGGGCTTGTATATCTACTTCCCTTTGCTAAATTAGGGAAGTTTTCTTTAATTATTTTTTCAAGTAAGTTTTCAATTTCTTGTTCTTCTTTTTCTCCTTCTGGCACCCCATGATTTGGATGTTGGAATATTTAAAGTTGTCCCAGAGGTTCCTAAGCCTATTCTTGTTTTTTTTTTTTTTTTTTTTTTTTTTTTTTTTTTTTTTTTTTTTTTTTTTTTTTTTTTTTTTTTTTTTTTTTTTTTTTTTTTTTTTTTTTTTTTTTTTTTTTTTTTTTTTTTTTTTTTTTTTTTTTTTTTTTTTTTTTTTTTTTTTTTTTTTTTTTTTTTTTTTTTTTTTTT